>BSBK01004639.1:47500-87500 GCA_027943335.1 Chamaecyparis obtusa | reverse complement strand
AAGAGGGGGGACACGATTCCTTAACCGAGAAAGGGGTTTGAAGGAGACACGGAGGCCCTTTCTAGTTAAGATTTTGGCATTTTTTGGGAGATGCCGTCCACAAAAGGAAGGGAAGAAAACAAAGGAGGTTGGGATAGGGAAGGTTGAGGAATGGCATTGGCGAGAAAGAAAGTCTTGGCTTGGTTAAGAGCCTTGGAAATTTGCTTGTGAGAGTACCCACTCAACTTGAAGATCTGGCGAAGATGGGTAAGCTCTTGGTTTAGGTAGTCATCATCGCAAATTCTATGGGCTCTAAGAGCAAGGGTCTTAAGGATGCCAACTTTTTGGCTAGGGTGGTGGTGGGACGATGAGTGGAGGTATAAGTCGGTGTGGGTAGCTTTGTGATACACATGTCGACCTAATGAACCATCCGACTTTTTGATGAGAAGAACATTAAGAAAGGTAATTGGTTGTCTGACTCCAACTCCTTAGTGAAGGAAATGTTGGGAGCTAAGTTGTTGATGTGCTTGTCAAACTCTTTGAGTTTGTCATGGCCATGTGGCCAACAAATATTGGTGTCATCAACATATTGTTTCCACCATTTGGGTTTGAGGGGAAAGGAGTGGAGGGCCATCTCCTCAAAATGCTCCATATAGAGATTTGCTATGACAGGGGAGAGGGGGGAGCCATAGCCACCCCATCAACTTGCTCATAGATGACATTTTGGAAGGAGAAGAAAGTGGATCTAAGACATAACTCTACCAAATCGGCAATCTCATCCCCAATCTTATGCCTGACGATTTGAATAGATTCAGGAATGGGAATGTCATGCCCAAATTAAACATCCAAAAACATAACAATTTTTTTTTTTTTTTAAAAAGTGTGATATGAAGTAACATATGTCTTAGTCATACGCTTCGATCCACTAAGCCTAAGAATCGACACGAATGCTCCTATGCAAAAGGCGGTTAGGAAAATGCTTGAATGACAGAAACAAAAGGTGGATCTAGCAAGGGAAATCTCAAGCCCGATATCATAATGATCTTAATCGAGTTTCCAACATACCCAAATATGCTTTAGGTTAATAATCAAGTTACAATTTATACACACCTAATTAACTTGTATGATAGCCTCATACAATCTATAACACTTAGATAAGATAATTACTAATAGACTAGAGGTTAAATACTAACTATACTTAAACACATTAACCTAATATAACTAATGTTGCATAAAAGCTAAGTTTATTAAGAGATAAAACTAACAATAATAATGTGGGATTAACAACTAGTATTAACAATCCCCATGGAATGGTTAATTTAAGTAAATAGTTAATTTGACTAAACATGTTATCTAAACCCACTTGTTTAAAGCTAATTTTATTAATGACAAGGAAATATTTTTTTATTTTTTTATTATTATTTTTAAAAAAAACATAAACTATACAAAAATAATAAACATCAAAGAATCAAATTCAAAAAGAATAAACTAAACTAAACTCTAACTCTTACTAAGCTACTATCTAAACCTACTACATCCACCTATACCCACTAGCTTCCCTACAAGCTAGACTAAGCCCTAAGCAAAGTGGGCGCATTTCTAGGCAAGGGAGGGCAAATCAAGGTGGACCCCACTCATAACATGGGGAAAAATTCACAGGTTCCAAGGTTAGAAGGTTAGAGATTTGGGTTAAAGTCAAAGTATAACCATAAAGTTTCTTGCTTTCCCCAAGGTAATACCCAAGTGGAGGGTACGCATGCCAAAGGGAAGAGGATACTTTTTATGACAAAGGGAAGATGTCAGACTTCAAGAACATAATAAGGTACGCATGTAAGAGGTGGTTGAAAAGTGGATAGTTCATTATGCCATGTCAACCATGTATACATGGAGATAAAGTAAAAAGTAAGGCAAAATGAAATCCTTTGGTAAGTGTCACTTCCTAAAAGTCCTTCTACCCACGTAGGGGAAAGTATGATGATAAAATATTTAATGTTATCTCTTGCATGCCTCTCTCCTGCGCCTAGGAAGAGGACTTTGTGGGGGCCACTAACAAGTGGGGAAGGCCTAAAAGTGATATTTTATTGGTGAAATTTACTAAGACCCCATCAATCATGATTTGGTGGGTAAATGACATGGTAATAGGTAGATTAGAGTATGCTTTAGTTTAGGTAGTTTTGTTTAGTGTATAAACAAAAATAAGGAATATTCTCTGTGTAGTATGGGGATAATTTTATCCCCATACATTTTCCAGAGAGCAAAATTGCTCTTATAAATTTTGGAAGTGTCTTTTTTAACAATATGACTAATACTACATCAACTTGATCTCTTTGTTTTATTTACTAGTCATAGGTGAGGTGTTTAGAATGCACTTAGTGGTTCAATTTAAGAGTTGCTCAAGAAGGTAATGAGTAAGTCTAGAATGTATATATGTCTCTCATTTGATATTTCATCTTATCAGTTATTCCATGGATAATTCCTTTGAAAGAGAATAAGAGATGATCAAGTTTCTTCATCCAAGTATAGTCTATTTAAGTATGAGTTTGGTCTACCATAAGATAGATTGCAAAGAGCTTTCAACTATGAATCCAAGTATTAAGATTTTCATGGCTATCCATATTAATGCAATTTTACATACTATTGTATGATTTCATATCTTCTCTTGCCAACTTTGAATAACTTTTTTTTTAAAGAAAATAACTCCACTATCTTAAGAAGCAAAAATCAATTAGATAAGATAGAAATACATTGCATTTTCATTATAGACATCCTATCAATTTCATTACATAATCTCTATAATGAAGAAGCATTTACATTACAATTATATAGTACACTTTGATGGAATACTCAATGAGAGGTCAACATAAAAGAGCTACTTCACTTCATCATATTACATATACCCTTTCATATACATCTACTATTTTACAATGAACTCAATAATGGAAATTCTTTACAATATACAAGAGAGAAAGATCTCCTTCAAGGTCAATAATACAACAACTTAGGAGAGTTGATACAAACTCAACAAGAGAAACTTCTTCAAGCTTTTCCACTTGGGTGTTGACCTCAAAACCTGCAACAAAGGAGAGAACCATGGGTGCTCACCACCCAACCAAGGTCTCTTATGAGACCACCCCCAAGCTTGGAGAACCAAGGGTAAACGGGAAACCACAAAACAACAAGATGCTTGCACTTTCACACAAATGTAACACAACAATTTTACTCCCTCCAAGGCTACACAAATGAGCTTTGCAAGCTCATTGAAGAAGGGTGGAGGTGGGCTTTTCCAAGGGGAGAATGCCATTGTTTTCTCAAATTCCTCAACAAGGATATTCCATTGCCTCTTCAAGGCTACAAATCTATCTTACATACACAATAATGCTTGTCAACATCTTTATGATACAAAGATTGCAATGGCTTCATGGTGCCCATACACCATGAATTTTTCCCTCTTCTCCAAGAGAAGAGACTCTCACCTCATGGAGAGCCCAACTAACCCCTTCACCCAAAGCCACTTCTTCCTCTTCCCAAAGAGGTGAGTAATGCTATACTCCCATAACATGAACACCCTCATTCAAGCAAAACAAAAAGGAAAAGCATGAATCCAACATCAAATTCCCTTCCCATACAACACAATAGCACAACATGGATACACTTCAATCACATGAAAGAGCAAGAACACAAACTAGTCTTTTGAGCAAAAACAAGAAAACCTCCATGGAAATGAAAGACCTACCTTCACCAGTGTGATGGCAATTGATAGTTGAGAAGAGCTAATCCACTTGTCCTCCTTTTTCCAAAACCCTAAAGTCTCTAAAATTAGAGAGTGGGTGAACACCCTCCAATTCTAGCAAGGGCCTCTAAAAAGGGCTCCAAAATTCTACCCACCCACCAAACATAAATGCAGACTTGACTCTATGGTCTACTTGGTCTTCCTTGTCCCCCCCATGATTAATGCTTGATTGGAAGGCAAAGTGAAGTTGGGTAAGGGTCAAGATCCATCCAATCTCGCAGGTAAGGGTAAATGGGTCCAAAAAAGGGTTGCCAAAGTCTCTAGGGAATTTAGGATATGCTGAAAACCTTCCTAACCCATACCCCTAACATTAAGATATTTAAATGATGTCAAAAATGACCCCTAGAACCTCTTATTGGTCTCTAGAAGTGGCTGGAATAAAATAAATTTAAATGAACACATTACAAGTGTCAAGTGACACTAACAATTGCACATTACATACAAATGCCATGAACGACAACACGAAGCTAGCTACTAATGCACATGAAAATTCACTTTTACGACAAGTTCACATTACAACGAGGCTTTGTAATCCCACATTGGACTAGGCCTTGGCTTACTCAGTTCACATGTGTTTAACCTTGGTTCTCCGATAATTCCCATGGTTCTCTTACCTGCACACTTCACATCGAGCATCAGTAGTTCAAGATGATAACATTACATGAAATCTACATATTCAATTTCCTATTTAGTATCATAACTCAATATGTATAGCTCAATTCAAATCACAATTTTCCATTCAATAATATTTGAACATCATAAGTACATAATCATCATGTGCAGTAATCAAATCTAATCATGAATAATTCACTTAATCAACGATGCATAATAAAAATCATGATGTACTCTAGATTCACATCCACACATACATAATATAATAATCACCATCAAAATATCGTATCTCGAGTCTCTATCAAAATAGATCAACAAGTGTATCAATGCATCAAAATGCAGAAAAAAAAAGATGCTATGACGGGTCGGGGTGAGGCCTCACAGGGAACCTTGGTGAATAGGGAGACCACATCAAAACTGGCCAAGATATCACCGTGCTCTAACCTCGCATCCTTAATAAATTGGACAAAATGGTTGGAATCTTTGACAAAAGAGTTGGAATGGACAACCAAGGGCGAGATAATCTTTGCAAGGTGAGAGGATAAGAAATAAGTTGGTGACCCAATGGTGTCCACAATGGGTCTCAACGGAATGCCCTCTTTGTGGATTTTTGGAACCCCATAGATGCGAGGAGTAACTTCTTTGGAAGGCAACAATTTTTTCTTAGTGGCATCATCAAAGGAGGATTTGGACACAAAGGCTTTGACTTTTTTTAAGATCTTGGGGCATAGGTTGCGAGAAAGGACCCTATAGTTCGCAGGATCAGAAAGCATGTCAAGCATCTTGGAGACATAGTCCTGCTGATTCATGATGATAGTAGCATTTCTTTTGTCACCTTTGGTAATAACAATGTTATAATTGCTAATTAAATTGCGGAAAGCAAGAGTCTCAGCTCTCGGGATGTTGTGCCTTGGTGGTTTAGCACATCTAAGGGCAATGGCACAATCCTGCCTAATTTCTTTCGCAACATCGGTTGAGAGAGAACGAATAGCATTCTCAATCTCAACAAGAAAAAGAACGTGAGGGATGGAACAAGGGGCGCAAGAAAAATTAAGACCCCGTTTCAAAAAATTGAGAGCCAACGGGTCAATGATGGCAGATGACAAATTGACAACCAATCTGCTCTCCCAATCATGAATGGAGTTAAAAGAGAAGGCCGGAGAACTCGAGCCTACCCGAGAGGGACAACTGGGGAGAGGGTCTGCATAAAGAGAAACATCTAGAGGCTCAATAGCAAAGTTAATAACATGAGCGGGGGGTTCAGATAAAAAGGAAGGGGTGGACGGCTCAGTCACTAAGGAAGAAACTCGGGAGGCAAAAGAAGGACAACCCGAGTTGGAGGTGACAGGGGGCTGTCTACAAGGCCTACGAACATGATGTGCAAAATCAAAATCATTGAAAAGACACCCATCTGTCATGGGAGGGGCTCGATGGGGGGCAGGCGCCAGAGAGTCAACACCAGCGCAATCAATACTACTAGACTTGCAATACACGAAAAGAGAACAATCAGGATTGGGAGACGTACCTGCATGCTCTGGCAATGAGCCGTTGAGAGGAGAAGAGCGTTGAAGGTTGGTGGGGAGTGAACAATGGTAGGTGGAGAGTGAACACGAACCAGAACGATCAGCAAACTCAAGAGAATGTGGGGAGCTCAACTCAGACCGAAATGAGCAGTCGCGCGACGGTATAGAGTAACTCTGTGAGAGTGCAGCAGAGAACGAGCCGCTATGTGAAGGGAGCGCCAGTGGCCTTCCTAAGACTTCCTTTTGGCTCGTGACGTGTGCAGAAAATACATCTGAAATGTCAGCATTCACCAAGGGTGTCGCTCTGAGACGGGGCTGTGCAGAAGAGGAGGAATGCAACATGCACGAGCTGGCCTCATGGTTTCTCTCAGATGTGGAGTCCCTGCCACCATTAACAAAGTCGTTGCGCAAGAGAACACCAGGATAAATAGGATCACGTGGAAAAAGGGAATGATGTCTACCACGAGCCTTCAACAAAAGTGCAAAAGACTTCTTCTTATGTCTTCTGATATCCAAGCGAATCCAAAGGTCAGGGCAAAGAGAAGAGGCAAGCTCCAGGTGAAGGGTCAATAATTTGGAATTGAGATGGTTGGTCATCCTCCTCATAGACTGGATGACAGATCTGAGGAGATCGAGTCCAGGACAATGAAAGATATGCTTGGTATGCACGCTCCAAAGGTGGTGGTTAATCTTAACGAAACAAGGGAGCAAATTCGAATCTCTGCAACGCTTGAGAAAGGCTAAGTCTGCAATTTTCTTCATAAGCTTGATCTGTAACACCTCTAGTTGCTTGGATTTGAAACATATCTCCCTTCCATGAAGGGTATCAATTAACAAGATCAGATTTCCACAATCCATTATGATACTATAAGTTTTTGGATTCGATTGTGTGTATTTTTTAGCTTCGATGTTTCGGATCACACTCCGTGATCCATCCTCAGGAAGAGAGAGTGTAGGATAGAAAAGTAAAAATATGTAGACTTTGCCTCTCCCAAGAGGAATAAGAAGAGTTGGGGAAGGTACATCACACAAACCAAAGAAGAGAAGAAAAGAAAAAGGACAAAAACCTACCTAAAAAATGAAAAGCAAGAAAAAAGAGAGCAACCAAAAAGACAAGACAAAATGCAAAAGTGAACAAGCAACAAGCAAGAAGGAAACTAATAAAAAATGAAAAAGCTAATAAGACTAACGCAAATACCTAGGTGAAAATACCTAAGACTAAATACATCAAGTAATAAAAAGAAAGACCAAAACAAAAAATAAGTAAAAAAATAAATAAATATATATATAATTATTCTTTTTACCACTTAGCTTTATCTTGCTTAAGTTTATTTTTCTTCTTATTTATTTACTTATTTTTTGTTTTGGTCTTTCTTTTTATTACTTGATGTATTTAGTCTTAGGTATTTTCATCTAGGTATTTGCATTAGTCTTATTAGCTTTTTCATTTTTTATTAGTTTCCTTCTTGCTTGTTGCTTGTTCACTTCTGCATTTTGTCTTGTCTTTTTGGTTGCTCTCTTTTTTCTTGCTTTTCATTTTTTAGGTAGGTTTTTGTCCTTTTTCTTTTCTTCTCTTCTTTGATTTGTGTGATGTACCTTCCCCAACTCTTCTTATTTCTCTTGAGAGAGGCAAAGTCTGCATATTTTTACTTTTCTATCCTACACCCTTTTTTCCTAATGATGGATCATGGAGTGTGATCCGAAACGTCGATGCTAAAAAATACACACAATCGAATCCAGAAACCTATAGTATCATAATGGATTGTGGAAATCTGATCTTGTTAATCTAAACACTAGCATATTATACTTATAAAAAATAAAGTAAAACTGACATGCACTAACATGCACAGATAAATAGGCAAACAACGCAGAGTGCACAGATTACATGACACAAATGGTATAGGATGGGCATGCTAGGTGATGGCTGCCCGGTGTAAATATGTCACCGTAGCAGGTGCCGATAAAATAGACTGTATAATCAAGTACAATTTTTGTGGGCAGTCTAAAATGTATTAAAGAATATATATATATATATCTATTTTTTTTAAATTTGCGAAAATATAATGATTTTTTTGCAATTTTTTTGTGGTTTTAGTATGCAGATCATGAAAAACAGATGATAAAAATTTGACGAAAATCTGTTTTATTTTTTGTTTTTTGAAATTTAGTCAACAAATTTGATAGAAAGCTTAGCCACATCGAAAAGCACATGTCAAGAAAAATAGAAAAGTGATCCTATTTTGATTTGAAAGGCACACCATTACAATTTAAAACAAGATAAAACATGAGATGAAGTTGACAAGGATGAAAAATTTCTTCATACTATGACACATTTCTGTGGATTAGATATGAATGACAAACTAAGGAGAGAGGAGAAGACACAGTGTGAATAGGTGTGAACTGAGAATCTGATTTTAAGATGTGAAAGACATGCTATGTGGGTTAATATTTTCCGCTTTGTCCAATAATTTGTTTAAGCTTTTAAACAACCAGTAACCGTTAAGAAAGACAATATTTTAAATCGTCTTCACAACCTTCTTTCGGGTACAGAATTCCTTGGAATAACATATACAAATGAAACAAAACAAAATATTAGAAACTTAACTTCCATGTTGGAAATCCTCCAACTTACTAATATTTTTCTACAAATGATTGCTTCCCATGGTAGACCAAAGCAAGGATCCGAAGTGCAATTGTTAGTGATGGGCAATAACATGATTGTACATATCAACAACATTGATTATAGGCCCGTGAAGAGGGGTGTTGGATTCTAGATTCACTCATAGTTGCACTATAAACATTTATAAAATTTAAATTAGAAACTTGAATGTTGTTAAAAGGTAGTTGAATGGGCGCTCATAAAGTGAGAGTGAAAATGGACATTCATCAAGAGACGAGCAAAATTACATTATTTTTGTTCAACAAAAATACAATTAAATTGACATGCTTGAAAATAGTTAAATAGACTACATCAACATCTTCTAATGTCTAATTAAAAGGTGGTGCTATGGATTTATAGATAGATTTTAAGAGTTTAGTAGTAGAGTGTGAGACTGTAGAGAATTCAATTTTGATTATTTGGTCTATTTTTCGGACCATGTCATTATAAAGAGCAAGCCCTCCGCTCCTTGACTAAGATCTTCAAATTCTTGTATAGAGAGAAAGATTCATCTGCATTATCTCCATTATAGGCATTCAAGTTTGAATAGGTTACAATTATCAATACAATAGTGAATCTTTGATTAATTTGAGGAAAGCAATATCTGTCAATGAAATATCCCTTAATGGTGTGGATACAGACAAAGGAACATACCACCTTGGAATAGTTCTATGAATAATTGGTAAGTATCCTCAAGTTGTAAACAATAATTAATGGGTGATCCCACAATAATGTTTCCTGCACGAGCCACCTATCAACATTTAGAGTGTGCTAGTTAAGTCCAATGATAAAAAATGTATCCATTGAAAAGGATTTAAAACCTTTTAATCAATTTTAATCTACTAGTGTAAATATAGACTCTAATTTTTTTTTTGGGTCAAAATCATCCCCTCCCATGCCAGAATGGGAGCTTGGAATAGAGTATGGACATCCACCACAAGAATATTGTCAAATATTATAGCCGCAACTGCTCTAGTAGACATGTATGCCTATGTGGAAGCTTGTAGAATATAGACAAAATGGATTTGTTAAAAAGGATTAAAAAACCTTCAATCAATTACAATTGGCAGGTTTAAAGCCACACTTCACAACTGTAAATGACAAAGGAATTTTGTCATATGCATAAAGTTTAATGCAAGGGGGATTTTTTTTGTCTTATATTAGAGGATAGAGGAATTTTTTTAGATGTTGTAATTGCAATAGTCCTAGTAGACATGTTTTAAAAATGTGGTTCAACATGGACAAGACACAAGAATTGTTTGATAGAATGCCTCAAAGCATGCATGCATTATGTTAAGGTTGCATAATTTCTTTATATTTTGTTTTAGAACTACATAATTTGCATAATGGATTTTGGACTTATGAAATTTTGTGTTATGTTTTATAGTTGTGTTCTCATTATAGTGAGCTTCTAGAAACTCTTGTATTTACGAATCTAAGTTTACATATAATTTTCTTTATATCTATACCAAGGATAACTTTAAGAAACCCCCTTTTAGGAAAAAGTGTAAAATCATGGCGAATCTTACATTATTTTAGGGGGGAATTTGTTTTAATGCAGGTGAATTGTTTTTTCAAATCCTCATTTTTTCATAGTTTGTATTGGCAATTTTTACCCTGTCGAATGAAAATTTCATAAATTGCTTGCAAATTCTTTAGTCATGTGGGGAAAATATATATTATATGAGGCGAATAATTTTTTTTTGAAGTAAAAAATTATAATATATGAGGCGAATGATTTTTTTTTAAGGGAAAAAAAAATTGTATTGGCTAATCGTTCGTTAATTATGGGAAAAAAAATATTTTACTGGCGATTTTCAAAAGATGGGACATAACATGGACACGTAACCTAACCTAACATACCTAACATACATAAATTATTTTATAATGTTAAATGTATTATTTGAGACCATTTGATGATCGAAGATCAATGGCTGAAGTATAATTTCGGCCCCAATTTCTTGAAGGAAACAAAGTTGTCAAGGAAGTCACCGAAATGTTGACATGTATCAAATAAGGGTAACTTATTTGTAGACTATAGTGTACACATGTTGGTATCGATAATCATGGTCCTATTGCTATAGTGCAACTTGAAACCTCTTAACTCGATAAGAAATAAATGCTTTGTCAGTGACAAGCAACATTCTTTAACTTGTCATGCACCACTTTTAAATTCATACAGATGATATAACCAATATCTTACAGTTTTGCATTTATGGGAAAGATTTATTGTCGATATAACCGATATCTCACACGCATGCATTCAGGGGAAAGATTTACATGAAAGATTTAGAGGCATATTAAGGAAAATGGATTTAATACCATTAAAGATAGAATAATTTATTGCTAACTAATGATCAAGGATTCAAGGGCAATTTATAGACAATCTAGCTTCTTTATTCCTTGATTCATCTTTGCTAGAAAAATTATTTGTTTAGGTCATTAGTTTGCAGTTGCACTCTGCAAATAATTTGTTTTTAAAGTTTCTAAAGTTTTAGATGGACACTCCAATTAGGCTTAGATGCACATCTGAGGAGCCCCATAAGGCCTTTCTGGGTTCCTTTTTAGATCAAATCTTACAATCAATTTGTAAGGAGGGTGGGCCTTTCGTAATAGAGGCTGTTAAAATGGTGTTGGGCAGAGAGTTTCTGCACAATGAAGATATGCACCGAGTCAAAACGGACATTGCGTCCCATTTTTTGGCATCTCTTCTTGACCTCAGAGGAGAGAAGGTGGACATGTTCATGCTGTCGAGGAGGGTTTTAAAAAGAATACTTGGGGGATAATGTTAATGTTGTCGTGTATACAGAAATAGGGGTAGGGATCCCTTGGGCAAGTGAAATACCCAAGCTTCTCCTCCCAGGCTAGAATGTGGCCATGCAACCTTTTCTGTTGGGCCTGAATGCTGGGCAGTTGAAGTGCCATAGGAAATGGGAAATGATTGCCATGGATTTTCTTTGGAAGTGGTTTATGCCTGATGAAGAGGAGGCTCAGGTGGGGCAATATGAATGGCTCGATGAATTCTCATAGTTAATCCTCTTTGGATAATTCTACTTAGACCGAGCCCTAGGGCAAAATCAGTAGTGGATTACTAGTGGTTTTATTTTATAAAAACATACCACATTTTTGGGTTTTTTGTTTATAGTAGGTTGTCTTTGTAATTATAATTTTATGAAAAAAAAATAATGAAAATTTCGCAAGCTCATTTCAATTTGTGTTTTATGGGTACAAAAAATGGTTCTTAGACTTCTCTATCACTGTGATTGCAATATTTTAATTAGTTGCTTTATCTATAGATTGTTAATTAGACATGTATGATGTAACTTATAAGTATGTTTCAGTAGAAATAAGGAAATGTTCAACCGATGCCGATGGTATTTCCATTTTTAAATCTAAATATTTAAAATGTATCATAGTTGTACAATGTAGATAGTTATAGTTAATAAAAGAAATGTCTTGACATTATTTCCAATTTAACACACTCGTACATTTAATATGAAATATTTATAGAATTTTGAAGGACAAATTAATTAATAAGGTTAGAGAAATAATTTATGGTTTTCAAATTATAAGGTATGATAATTATATGTGATTATAATTATCAATGTTAAAGTTATAATCAATAAAAAAGATTACTTTAACTCATGTTTGGGAGACCTAGCGAGTTAGCGACCATAAAATTCTCATAATCTCTAAACAATAACCTAAGTAACCTTAACTCTGGCCTCTGAAATTTATTACAATGTAATATTATTAAAAAAATAGTGCATTTTGAATTTGATTGGCTAAAATTGTTACTATTCAATTAAATAACTTTAAATGTTATTATCCTTTATTAATTAATATCTATAAAGGAAAAAATAATAGTACAACATTTAACAATGTCCGTTGCAAATAACTACCATTGGATGATTGTAGATCAATGATCGAAGTTATATTTTGGGCCGAAAGGGAAAAGCAACCCCATCTTTTCAAACCCGTTTTGGAATCATGACACGTGTCACTAAACATGTTCCACTCGCAGTCTCACATGGTCTACTAATAAATTAATAATGTCATTTGATGATAACGTGAGTCGTGACACGTCTGACTCGAGCGGTGAGTCAGCCGTCAGGTGACTAGGTGAGTTAATGGGACCCACGGGGCCACCATAATAGATAGTGACTAACAATGACATTATGACCGTTGGATGATTATAGATCAACGACTGAACTTGTATTTTGAGCCAAAAGGGAAAAGCAACCCCATCTTTTCAAACCTGTTCTAGAATCATGACATGTGTCACTAAACATGTTTCACTCGCAGTCTCACATGGTCTACCAACAATGTCAATTGATGATGACATGACACGTTTGAGTCAAGAGGTGAGTTAGCCTTCAGGTGACTAGGTGAGTTAATGGGACCCATGGGGCCACCATAGTAGATAGTGAATAACAAATTAATAATGACATTATGACTGTTGGATGATTGTAGATTAATGACTGAAGTTGTTTTTAGGGCCGAAAGGGAAAAAAAACCCATTTTTGCAAACCCATTCTAGATTCATGATGCGTATCCACTAACACGGTCAGTGACAAGTGTAACCACTATAGATTGTATGATTTTTATGCTTTAAGTTTCCAATCTAATTTTTCATTTATAAGTATAAGACTATAAGTAGTTTGCATATTTAGAAAGGGGTTATGGATTCTAAAATTGTAGGTTGAGGATTGAGGTCCGGAGAAAGCAACAAAGTCTCTCAACTCTCTTCCCAGCAATAGTCTACAAAAATTCAAACTAAGGGTAACGGGTAACTACTAAAATCCTAAACACCTACGTCCCGCATTTTAAATTTTTCAAATCTCTTGATTTACAACTTTACTGTTTATATTATAGAAAAAAAATTAGCCTGTTAGGGTTTTATTTTGAATCACCCTCATAAATTGTAGGCTTGTAGCTGTTTATAAATATTTGAATTTTCCTACGAGTAAATAGTGATACTAGTTACCAACTTACCACGATGGGTAAAACAAATATCAAGAATAAGACTATGAGTAAAAGGCCAAGTCAGATAATAGAATTCCATAATCTACTTAAAACACCACGTTTCATTGATGAATTCCATGATATGTATGATCATGTTATCCATGGAAATAAGGGAATAATGGAAATTAGATTTGCACTTGAAAGTAAGTTGAACGATCCAAATAAGGGTTCAAGATTTCTTTTATTTAACAATGCGATAAAGGCAACGACAAATAAAATTGCACCATGGGGTAACTGCACAAAGATGGAGGACCAAAAAGATGCCACTTTTCTTTTTGGTCCCCCATCACTCATAGTGTGTACGCACTAAAGGGCGTGCACCCTATGACTTGGGTTTCCCAAGCCTTAGGCTTGGGCAATCCAAAACAAAGCGCATGCACCCTATAGGGTGCACACGCTTTGAAAAACTCTTTTATGTGCTTTGAAAAACACCTTTTTACTGTTTTTCAAAGTGCATGCACCCTATAGCATGCATGCGCTTTGAAAAAAGCCTATTTAGCTAAAGCCGTGGGTTGGAAAGCTCATTTTGCTTTCCTCAAACCCACATTTGCAGCTAAGAAGGGCTTCCCAAGCATGCACACACTCTTCTTTTGGCTTGTGAATCCATTGTTTTCATTCATCCATCCATCAAATGGCTCCATGACATCATCAAGTTTGATCTGGAAGAAGAGGTAAGTGGTTTTACAGCCCATGCCTCTTATTTGTTTTAAAATTTTAGTTTTGTAGCAATTTATTTTGTTAAAATTTGTGTGTAATGAAGATTTTAAAATCTAGTTTTTTTAATTGCCAGGAAGAAATAATCTCGCTCAACCAAACCCTCCACCAAACTCTCCACCAAACCCACTATCTCCTCATGAAGAACCGAATGAAGAAAAAAATGAAGAAAATGAACCTCAATTGCCTCCACCAATCGAGAAACCTCCTCCTAGAACACAACAAAATTTGATGAACCAAATTGAAAGAGGGAAAAAAGAATTAGAATCTTTAATTACTAGGTTAAAAGATTCTAGTATTACAAATCCCAAAAGGGAAAGACTTGGAAAATCATTGGAAGCAACCTTGACCCACGTAAGCTCTGTTAGTGGGCAAATTAATTTATGGCAGGATAAAAGAGAAGAACAAAAATAATATAATGCCAATAAATTATCTTATGCGGACATAAAAAGAAAACAAATCAAAAAAGATGACATTTGCAAGCTATTTAAAAAGCCAAGGACATAGATACTCTTAGAACTACAACAAGGAGGTTCCCAATTCATTGGTTCTTAAATGAAGACATTAAAAACAATTTTTTGGAGAGATGGTGGATGGTCTTTGATTCACCTCCTTGTAATTCAATCATGAGGTTCCTATATATTTCTTGAGGAAACTCTATTCCGAGTTTGTACTCAAGGAGGTGCCAAATTATTTTGAATATCTAGATTCTCAAGGTAGAGGAGGGGGGTCATCATTTGATCGAGTCAGGGCACATCGTGACCCTAATGCACCTAGGGTTCCTATTGGCAAGCCATAGGTGGATCATGTTACTATTCCTTCCATTGTGAAGGAACATGTAGAGGCAGACACACTAGGCATGATTAGTGCTCTGACACAGACTCTCATTCAGTGTGCCACTCCTTTAGTTGAGGGTGATCATGGTCAATCGTCGAGGGGGCATATTTGTCGGTCATATGGATGCTTGTGCACATTTGGTACTGGCG
Organism: Chamaecyparis obtusa; assembly: GCA_027943335.1. Taxonomy (NCBI): domain Eukaryota; kingdom Viridiplantae; phylum Streptophyta; class Pinopsida; order Cupressales; family Cupressaceae; genus Chamaecyparis; species Chamaecyparis obtusa. Next base: position 72,212 of record BSBK01004639.1, on the reverse strand, counting down.
AGAGAGGGGAAGAGGATCCTATAATGATGACTGATAGCTTTCTAAATATGACATTTGGCATTGACACACAGGTAAATATTTCCAAGTTCATTAGATTACTTTGATCATATTTCATTCATTAAAAAATAACTAATTAATTTAGTATCTATTGATTATGATGAAATTTCAAGGGAAGAGTGTCAGTGGCGGTGGCAGTGGAAGTGGCAATGATCCTCATGTCCCCTTCTACACATCATCGTCAATTCCACTAGTATGTACCGAATAAAACATTTTAATTAACATATTTTTTACTATGTAATTATATGAATAATTGTATCATAACTTATTGTGCATGTGCATTAGACGTTCACTGGTGGACCATCGAAGTTCACAATAGATAGCGAAGGGCATCGTGCCACTTTCCTTGAGGTATCTTTATTTGCATGTTAATTTGATTTACTTGATTATATTTAATGAATAAATGAATGAATAACTAAATTACTACACAAATTATGATCAAAATCCAGAGGCACAATGATCACATTCTTTCACCTGGCTTTGTGACATTACCATTGAGTCCACAGGTACATATGTAATAATGCATTTTAATTAACATGTTAGTAGTACATTCTTATATGAATGGTTATCTTATAATTTTCCATGTACATGTTCACTAGTTAAATGTTGGACCTTCGACTTCGACACCACACACTGAAGGACATGGTGGAACCTTCACGGAGGTATCATTTACTCATTAGTAGGGTTGTAAAAAATATATGTAATCTTGATAACTGCATAATACTTTTTTTGTTTCATTTTCAGCTATTGACATCAGAGACTCCTCCTTTTGTCCGTGATACTTTGGATCATGGAGTAGCTACAGCAGTAGCTAGTTCTGAAGCACTGACTAAGGTATGAAAGAGATCACTTAACCTTGATTGTTATTTTAATAGTTTGTATTGAATTTTATAATGCTATTCTTGTATGTATTTTAATTATTATTTTGATCATTTTTGTAGGGACTTATTACTCTAGATCACCAGCATCCACCTTTGGTGGATGAACATAGTGACTATTTGCTAGCGATAAGCGAATATTCAATTTTATGTCATTGTATAATTCAATTTTGATGTATATTAGTTATTGATGCCTAATTTTTTTTTATCAGCTCGAGCTATAGAAGAGTCTAGACAGGAGGATGAGTGAGTGCACTCGGAAGACTACAACATCCACTGCATCTCCATTGATGTGATGATCGAAGAAAGCTCAGGATTTGTTTTCTTCCCCTGGCGGGAAAGGACTAGATTATGGATATGGAATGTATGCCTATATGGCATTAGTGGACATATTTTTTGTATATTGTATAATTGATACATTGTACATCTATTTGGCTTTGAGGAAGCCAGTTGAACAATGTATGACATTATTGGACATATATATTTGGCTTCATGCCTTACGAATATATATTTTTTATGTTTTAGGTATGCAATTCATGTGTTTGGTGTATTGATGTATAACAATTTATGTTTATGTCGATGTCTTAGGCTTTGTAAATTTTCCATGCATTATAGTTATGCTTGTATGTTTATCGATGTATGTTTAACTTGCTGACTATGCTACAAATGCCAGTCACTGTCCTCAATAACAGTCAATTCCTTGACTGTAATAATAACAAAAGTAATAAAATAAATGTATAAATATATAAATATAATGTAAGGCAATATTTCTATGTCACAAGCTATCCAAGATCACGTGGAATCAAACATTTATATTCATTGGTGTTTTCCCTGTTCCATGGGACAGTCACAATATAAAGACATGACCTCGAACAGGTGAGGCAACATATGGAAAGGCTTTCGTCTATTAACCCCAATACCAGGCCTATTTTGATCTATGGGTACCCTAATGCTGGCAAGAGTTCTTTTAATAATAATATTACTACGACGAATGTGCAACCTTATGTTTTTACAAATTAACTTCTAATTGTCCCCTAACTGACTGATTGTTAATGACAAATACTAGAATACATATTTGCACTCATCCTACTGCTCACCCTAGAGTTGTTGGTGGCATTTGAATGACTGTGTGTGCAAAAAAAGGTTGTTAGTAGCATTTATCCGGCCATTCAAAGTTGTTGGAATAAACGGTTCGATGCTACGAATGACAGTGTGAAAGATACACAATGTTGGCCATTTGAACTGAGGAATTATATGAGTTTTGACATCGACCGAGAATGTGTTGCCAAATATAAATGAACTTGAATATCTAAAAATATGAGACATGCTATTGTAGGCTTGGGCAACACAATCTCGTAGTACCTGATGGATCAATTCTACCTCGCACGAGCTCTGAGATATGACCCCACAAAGATCACTGATTTCATGCTTAAGGGACCTTGAGGGACACTTCGGCCCAGAGTTGTCGACGGGGTTCAAACGACTATGTGTGCTAAATGAGGTTTCCCCTAGCATTTACCTGATCATTTAGAGTTGTTGGAATAGACGGTTCCATGCTACGACTGACGGTTGGAAAGATATGCAACATTGGCCGTTTGAACTTAGGAACATTGTGAGTTTTGACATCGACCGAGAATGTGTTGCCGATTTTAAAAGAAGTTGAATCTCTAAAAACCAAGATAGGCTTTTGTAAGCCCTGACAACACGGTCCTGTATCAACTAATGGATCACTGCTACCTCACACGAGCTCCAAGATGTGACCCTGCAAAGATCATTGATTTCATGTTTAATCGACCTTAAGGGACACTTCAACCCAGATTCATCGACGGGGATCAAATGACTATGCATGGCGAACAAGGATGCCACTAGCATTTACCCATCCATTCAGAGTTGTTGGCACAAATGGTTTGATGCTATGACCAACAGTTGGAAAGATACCCAATGTTGGCCGTTTGAACTAAGGAACACGTTGAGTTCTGACATCGACCGAGAATGTGTTGTCGATTTTAAATGAACTTGATTATCTGAAAACCGAGAGAGGCTTTTGTAGGCCTTAGCAACATGGTCTCATAGAAATTGCCAGATCGATTCTACCTTGCACGAGCTCTGAGATATGACCTCGCAAAGATCATCAATTTCATGCTTAAGTGACCTTGAGGGACACTTCAGCTTAGAGTCATTGACAGGGATCGAATGATTGTGCATGGCGAATGAGGTTGCCACTAACATTTACCCAGCCATTTGGAGCTTTTGGAATGGATGGTTCGATAGTACAACCAACATTTGGAAAGATATGCAATGTTGGCCATTTGAATTGAGGAACACTTTGAGTTTTGACATTAACCAAGAATGTGTTGTCGATTTTAAATGAACTTGAATTTCTGAAAACCAAGACAAAATTTTGTAGGCCCTAGCAACACGGTCCCATAGCAAATGATGAATTGATGCTACATCACATGAGCTCTGAGATATGACCCTGCAAAGATCGCTATTTAATGCTTAAGCGACGTACAAAGACACTTTAGCCCTGAGTTGTCAGCGGGGATCGAACGACTATGCATGGTGAATGAGGTTGCCACTATTATTTACCCAGTCATTCAGAGCTGTTGGAATAGATGGTTTGATGCTACAACCGATAGTTGGAAAGATATGCAATGTTGGCCATTTGAACTGAGGAACACTTTGAAAAATGACATTGATTGAGAATGTGTTGCCAATTTTAAACAAACTTGAATCTTTGAAAACCCCGACAACACGGTCCTATACAAACTGACATATTGATGCTACCTTGCATGAGCTCTGAGATATGACCCTATAAAGATTGCCGATTTCATGCTTAAGTGACCTTGAGGGACACTTTAGCCTGGAGTCATTGACAGGGATTGAATGACTATGCATGGCAAATGAGGTTGCCACTAGCGTTTACCCAGCCATTCAAAGCTGGTTGAATAGATGGTTTGATCCTACGACCAACGGTTGTAACGATACAGAATGTTGGTAGTTTGAAATGAGGAACACTTTGAGTTTTGACATCCGCCAAGAATGTGTTGCCAATTTTAAACGAAGTTGAATCTCTGAAAACTGAGATAGGCTTTTGTAGGCCCCGACAACACGGTACCGTAGCAACTGACAAATCGATGCTACCTCACATGACCTCCAATATATGACCTTGCAAAGATTGCTGATTTCATGCTTCAGTGACCTTGAGGGACACTTCGGCCTGGAGTCATCAGTGGGGATCGAACGAATGTGCGTGGCGAACAAGGTGGCCACTAGCCTTTACCCTACCATTTAGAGTTGTTGGAATAGATGGTTCGATGCTAAGACTGACAGTTGGAAGGATACGCAATGTTGGCTGTTTGAACTGAGGAACACTTTGAGTTCTGACATTGACCAAGAATGTGTTTCCGATTTTAAATGAACTTGAATCTCTGAAAACTAAGATAGGATTTTGTAGGCCCCGACAACATGGTCCCGTAGCACATGATAGATCAATGCTACCTTGCATGAGATCAGAGATATGACACCGCAAAGATCACCAATTTCATGCTTAAGAGACCTTGAGGGACACTTCAGCCCAGAGTCATCAACGGGGCTCAAATGACTGTGTGTGGTGAATGAGGTTGCTACTAGCATTTACCTGACCATTCAACATTGTTGGAATAGATGGTTTGATGCTACGACCAACGGTTGGAAGGATACGCAATTTTGACTGTTTGAACTAAGGAACACTTTGAGTTCTAACATCGACCGAGAATGTGTTGCTGATTTTAAATGAAGTTGAATCTACAAAAATTGAGATAGGCTTTTGTAGGCCCTAGAAACATGGTCCAGTAGAAACTGATAGATCAATGCTACCTCACATGAGCTCTCAGATATGACCCTAAAAAGATCATCAATTTCTTGCTTAAGTGACCTTGAGGGACACTTCAGCCCAGAGTCGTCGGCGGGGATTGAACGACTATGTATGGTGAATGAGGTTCCCACTAGTGTTTACCCAGCCATTCGAAGTTGTTGGAACAGACTGTGTGATTTTATGACTGAAGGTTGGAAGGATACGCAATGTTGGCCATTTGAACTGAGGAATACTGTGAGTTCTGACATCAACTGAGAATGTGTTGCCAAATTTAAATGAAGTTGAATCTTAGAAAACCATGATAAGATTTTGTAGGCCCTAGAAACACACTCTCATAGTACCTTATGGATCGATGCTACCTCTCACGAGCTCCAAGATATGACCCTACAAAGATCACTAATTTTATGCTTAAGCGACCTTGAGGGATACTTCAGCCCGGAGTCATTGGTGGTGATCGAATGACTATGCATGGTGAACGAGGTGGCCACTAGTGTTTTCTTAACCATTCGGAGCTATTGGTACAGACGGTTCAATGCTACGGCCGACGGTTGGAAAGATACGCAACATTGGTCATTTGAACTAAGGAACACTTTGAGTTTTGACATCGACCGAGAATGTGTTGCTAATTTTAAACAAGCTTGAATCTCTGAAAACTGAGACAGGCTTTTGTAGGCCCTGGCAACATGGTCCCATAGCAATTGATAGATTGATGTTATCTCACACGAGCTCCGAGATATGACCCTAAAAAGATCATTGATTTCATGCTTAAGCGACCTTGAGGGACACTTTGGTCTGGAGTCGTCTACGGGGATCGAATAGTTGTGCATGCTAAATGAGGTTGCCACTAGCATTTACTTGGACATTTGAAGCTATTGAAATAGATGGTTCAATGCTACGATCGACACTTGGAAATATACACAACATTGGCCATTTGAACTGAGGAACACTTTGAATTCTGACATAGATTGAGAATGTGTTTCTGATTTTAAATGAACTTGAATCTTTGAAAACTGAGACAACCTTTTGTAGGCCCCGATAACATGGTCCCATAGCAACTGACACATTGATGCTACCTCGCATGAGCTTCAAGATATGACAACGTAAAGATTGCTGATTTCATGCTTAAGCGACCTTGAGGGACACTTTGGCCTAGAATCATCGGCGGGGATCGAATGACTATGCATGGAGAATGAGATTGCCACTAGCATTTATCTGGCCATTCAGAGTTGTTAGAATAGATGGTTTGATGCTACGACCGATGGTTGGAAGGATATAGAATGTTGGCCGTTTGAACTGAGGAACACTTTGAGTTCTGACATCGACCAAGAATGTGTTGCCAATTTTAAACGAAGTTGAATATTTGAAAACTAAAATAGCCTTTTGTAGGCCCCAGCAATAAGGTCACGTAGCAACTGACGGATCGATGCTACCTTGCATGAGCTCCGAGATATGACCCCACAAAGATTGCTGATTTCATTCTTAAGCGACCTTGAGGGACACTTCAGCCTGGAGTTGTCAGAGGGGACCAAATGACTATTCATGGTGAATGAGGTGGCCACTAGCCTTTACTCGGCCATTAGGAGCTATTGGAATAGATGGTTTGATGCTATGACTAATGGTTGGAAGGATACACAACGTTGGCCATTTGAACTGAGGAACACTTTGAGTTATGACATCAACTGAGAATGTGTTGCCAATTTTAAACGAACTTGAATCTCTAAAAATTGAAATAGGCTTTTGTAGGCCCTGGCAACATGGTCTTGTAGCACCTAACAGATCGATGCTACCTTGCATGAGCTTCGAGATATAACCTTGCAAATATCATCAATTTCATGCTTAAGCGACCTTGAGGGACACTTCGGCCCAGAGTCATCGACGGGGATCGAACGACTGTGCATGGTGAACGAGGTTGCCACTAGCATTTACCTAGACATTCAGAGCTATTGGAATAGACGGTTTGATGCTACGACCAACGGTTGGAAGGATACACAACATTGGCCATTTGAACTAAGGAGCACTTTGAGTTCTGACATTGACCGAGAATGTGTTGCCAATTTTAAACGAAGTTGAGTCTCTAAAAACCAAGACAATATTTTATAGGTACCAACAACACGGTCTTGTAGAAATTGATGGATCAATGCTACCTCGCACGAGCTCTGAGATATGACCCTACAAAGACTGTAGATTTCATGCTTAAGCGACCTTAAGGGACACTTCGGCCTGGAGTCGTCGGCAGGGATCAAATGACTGTACGTGGCGAATGAGGTTTTCACTAGCATTTACCTAGCCATTCAGAGTTGTTGGAAGGGATGGTTCAATTCTATGACTGACGGTTGGAAGGATATGCAACATTGGCCATTTGAACTAAGGAACACTGTGAGTTCTGACATCGACCGAGAATGTCTTGCCAAATTTAAATGAAATTGAATCTGTGAAAACCATGATAGGCTTTTGTAGGCCCTAGCAACACAGTCTCATAACACCTTATAGATCAATGCTACCTCACATAAGCTCTGAGATATGACCCTGCAAAGATCACCAATTTTATGCTTAAGCGACCTTGAGGGACACTTTAGCCCAGAGTCATCGGGGGCGACCAAATGAATCTTCCTGGCAAAGGAGGTGGCCACTAGCATTTACCCAACCATTCAAAGTTGTTGGAACAGACAGTTTGATGCTATGACCAACGGTCGAAAGGATACGAAACATTGGCCGTTTGAACTGAGGAACACTTTGAGTTCTGACATCGACCGAGAATGTGTTGCCAAATTTAAACAAAGTTGAATCTCTGAAAATTGACATAGGCTTTAGTAGGTGTTGGCAACATGGTCTCGTAGCACTTGATGGATCAATGCTACCTTGCACGAGCTCTGAGATATGACCCCACAAAGATCACTGATTTCATGCTTAAGAGACCTTGAGGGACACTTCAGCCCAAAGTCATCAACGGTGATCGAACGACTGTGCATGGCGAATGAGGTTGCCACTAGTGTTTAATCGACCATTCGGAGATGTTGGAACATACGATTGGAAGGATACAAAATGTTGGCTATTTAAACTGAGGAACACTTTGAGTTCTGACATCGACCAAGAATGTGTTGCCAAATTTAAATAAAATTGAATCTCTAAAAAGTACGACAGGATTTTGTATGCCCCGGTAACATGGTCCCGTAGCACATGATAGATTGATGCTACCTTGCACAAGCTTTGAGATATGACCCCACAAATATCACTATTTTCATGCTTAAGCGACCTTGAGGGACACTTCGGCCTGGAGTCATCGGCAGGGATCGAACAAATGTGCGTGGTAAATGAGGTTGCCACTAGCATTTACCTGGCCATTCAGAGCTGTTGGGATATATGATTCGATGCTATGACTGATGGTTGGAAGGATATGGAACGTTGGCCATTTGAACTAAGGAACACTGTGACTTCTGACATCGACTGATAATGTGTTGCCAAATTTAAATGAAATTGAATCTCTGAAAATTGAGACAGGATTTTTTAGGCCCTGGAAACACAGTCTCATAGCACTTGACAGATTGATTCTACCTCGCACGAGCTTTGAGATATGACCCTGCAAAGATCATTGATTTCATGCTTAAGCGACCTTGAGGGATACTTCAGCTCGGAGTCATCGACGGTGATTGAACGACTGTGTTTGGTGAATGAGGTTGCCACTAGCGTTTACCTGACCATTCAGAGAATTTGGAACACACAGTTCAATGCCATGACCGATGGTTGGAAGGATATGGAATGTTGGCCGTTTGAACTAAGGAACACTTTCAGTTCTGACATCGACCAAGAATGTGTTGCCAAATTTAAATGAAGTTGAATCTCTGAAAACCATGATAGGCTTTTGTAGGTCCTAGAAACATGGTCTCGTAGCATCTAATAGATCAATGCTACCTCTCATGAGCTCTGAGATATGACCCCGTAAAGATCACTAATTTTATGCTTATAAAGTGACCTTGAGGGGCACTTCGGCCTGGAGTCCTCGGCAGCGATTGAATGACTATGTGTGGTGAACGAGGTTGCCACTAGCGTTTAATCGACCATTTGGAAGGATACACAATGTTGGCTATTTGAACTGAGGAACACTGTGAGTTCTAACATCGACCAAGAATGTGTTGCCAAATTTAAATGAAGTTGAATCTCTGAAAACCACGAAAAGATTTTGTAGGCCTTGGCAACATGGTCCCAAAGCACCTGACAGATTGATGCTATCTTGTACAAGCTCTAAGATATGACCCCGCAAAGATCATTGATTTCATGCTTAAGTGACCTTGAGGGACACTTCGGCCCGGAGTCGTCAGCGGTGATCGAACGACTGTGCATGGAAAACAATATTTCCACTAACGTTTACCCATCCATTCAAAGCTGTTCAATTAGATGGTTCGATGCTACAACTGACAGTTGGAAGGATACGCAACATTGGCCATTTGAACTAAGGAACACTGTGACTTATAACATTGACCGAGAATGTGTTGCCAAATTTAAATGAAGTTAAATCTCTGAAAACCATGATAGGCTTTTGTAGGCCCCGACAACACGGTCCTGTAGCACCTAATGGATCGTTGCTACCTCACATGAGCTCTGAGATATGACCTCGTAATGAGTGTTGATTTCATACTTAAGTGACCTTGAGGGACACTTCGGCCTGGAGTCGTCGGCGATGATCAAAGGACTGTGCGTGGTGAATGAGGTTGCCACTAGTGTTTACCCGACCATTTGGAGCTATTGGAATAGATGGTTCCATGCTTTAGGGATATATTTTAGAGTTTGGATATATTGGAAGAATGGCTATGAAAAAGATATTTATGCTTTTTATTTTGAGAAGATCCAGAGTGATTTTGAGTCACAGTGTTTAGATGGTTCTTAAGGTAATGTTGCTTATTTTATGTGAAAATTTGTTCTACAGGCAACACCAAACACATTTGTAGATAAACTCAAATTACCAAGAGAAAGAACAATGGTACCTCTTGTGGATCCTAGCAGAAGGTAATGGCATGTACGATTCCTCGAAGATCTCCCTGAAGCTTCCTTGATTCATGGATGGAGATTTCAAACCTCAAAAAATTACTGATTTGATATCTCACAAACAAAACTATCTACCCAAAAATTCTCTTGCATTAAATGCCATCCCTCCCAATGCAACAACATAGGACCAAAATCCATAAAAGGTACACAACATTCAATTCCACACAAGCCCACAATCTCTTCAAAAGATATTGGGAGCCAGTGAAAAATCCTTGTACATATGCTCTTAATTACCCACAAACAATGCTTAAAATCAAGCCTTGTATACAATCCAATCCCATACCTGTGCATTTGAGAATTCTAAGAAACTTAACGTGCAAAAAATTCCAGTCAGTTGTTCATACAAGCATAAAATCCATGGCTCCAAAAGCTTCTAGGGCTTCCACAACTGTTAAAGAAAATTGTATGAAATGAGAGAATGAAGTAAAGGCTTCTCCAAAGCAGAGAAAAGAAAAGAAAGTGATGTTCAATCCCATAAAGGATTCAATAGTCAAAGCCATGAAATCTGAGAATAAGACAAAGAAGAGGAAGATAAGTGTAGAAAGTTACAAGAGGTTTATATACAAGGTGTTGAAAGAAGTGCATCCCTCCAAGGGAATATCTAGTTCTGCCATGGATATCATGGAGAGCTTCATGATTGATATTTTTGATAAGATTACTCGTGAGGCTTCTTCTCTACTAAAATATAATAAGATTGTGACACTTTCCTGTAGAGAAATTGAGATTGCTGTCAAGTTTGTTCTGCCTGGAGAGTTGGCTAGGCATGCTACTTCTGAAGGAAGTAAGACTGTTACCAAGTTTTCTATTGCTCTGGGTTAGGTTTTGTTGGAATATTTTAGGTTTTTTGTACATGGTGTTTATGGCACCTATAATGGCCTATAAGGTCATTCCATGCAATGAAAATGGAAAATATGTAATAAGTCCTAAAAGGCCTAATAGGCCTTAGGACCAAAATAAGAGCCTAGGATGGAATTTAGTGTTACAAGTTTATAATAGTTTAGATTTGATTTTAATAATGCTTAATAAGTTTCTAGGAATCCGTCAAATATGCCAAAGTTCCATTGTACGACATAGGAGGCTGTGTGTATAGACTGCAACAGAAAAATAAGAAAATCTCAGAATTTTTGCAAGTTTGTTTAATGTCTTACTTGTTTTGAAGTTGAAAAATCTAATTTGGATTGATTGATAATTTTTTAGGAGTATTTTCTTACAAGATTGAAGATGTTTCATATGTTTCTTGCATTTATTTGAATTAGATTTTAAATCACTGTTTTCAACACTGTCACGGTTTGGGGTTCCTAAGTCATTATTTTGATTGGAATCCAATAAAGATGAGCATCATCCCATGAAAGTAAAGGCCTAAATTTCATGTAATGAACATATCTAACATGTACAATACAAATCTAATGCTTTGGTGTGTATACAAGTGAAAGAAGAAGTGATCGTAGTCAGCAAATGGTGGAAAATACATTGAATTTCATGGCAAGGGTATAGCACTAGAAGATTGGTCTTAAGGATATGGATATATGATGATTTGTATCATCTTATATTATTCATTTAAAGGTTAATAAATAACCGTTTGAATCTAGAAGTGATTGGAGGGCACCAATTTGAGAAACCCTTGGTTTAAGGGTTTGAAGAGACCAAATTTGGGGTTTTTTGGGGTTTATAGGAGGTCTGAGTATAATTCCTTTTGTATTTAGAGTTTTTATGACATAATAAGACACTTTCTATAGTTTTAAGTCTTGGGGTTAATTATTTCATATAGTTCCTTTGTGAAATCACTCATTTTTCATGTATTTTTGGAGCCATAGGGGTGAGCAGTAGTACATGCTCCAAAACAACCATATATTTCCTTTGGATATGACAATGTAATAAGAAAAGGGTACTCAAAAAGGTAATTATTTTTATTAGTCCTTTGGAAATTTTCAGAGATAAGTGGCATTTTCCTTCGTTGCAGGGCTACTAGACAGGGCAATTAGGCCTCTGGACAATTTGGGAAAGATTGGAGAGCTAGGTATTGTGGGTATTGCCAAGAAGCCTAAAACCTATCAAATACATTTAGATATAAGCCTTAGATACCATCTATATCATTTTGGAACCTTGGAAAAGGTCTGGTCAAGTTTGAGCACTTGGGAAGCATTTGAGGCTTTGGGAAAATAGTGGCTTTGTTAACCAAAATTCATAAAATTTCCTTGTTTATTCACCCACCACCCTTCCCTCTACATCATGGAGGCACTAGGTACACTAGGTGGCCTATGAAGGTACACTATCTAGATAAACCAAAATGTAAACCTTCTGTTTCAGAGAGGGAGAAGTTGGAAAGGAAATGAGATAGTGCATCCTTGAATTGAGTTGGTTCCTTAAGGCTCTTCCATGGCCTTCCAAGTATTATGTGCCTACAAGTCATTGACATAACAACATAAAGTTTTTTATTATTAATAATGAGAAATATTTTTATAACTTAGCTCAATAGGAGCATTGGAGGAAAGAGTTGAGTAGAGAAAACCTTCCGGTATTGCCCCAAAAAATAGAAGAGAAAGGTTGTCATTAAATCTTACAAACTTCCTGTTATACATATGGGGTAATGCATGAGTAAGTTATAGTCCACCCAATTTATAGTGCTATATAAATTTGACATGTTACAATATTTTGTATCTCCATTTAGTCCAATGAACCAATTGGGTCTTCCCTACCCTTGATTGTCTCAAGTATTGCCTCGTGGTTTGACTCATGAACCTTCCAAAGAGTTTTATTATGTTATCTTCCCACATATCTAATCAAGTGGACATTTGATGCAATGATGAGGTTTGAATAATGAAGAATCTTTCTGTGTGTTTCCCAATCCTCAAACAACCACAACCTAGGGTTCTTCATCGCATACCGTCTAAGCCATGTACTAGTTACAACCACTGCTCCTATAGGGTATTATAATTCTTCACCATTGATAATCGAGTGATCCAATTTCTTTTTTTCCTCAACACAATGACACAAATAATAATTTGTCCCTTCTTCATTGTCTTGAGGTACAATAATAGCAAAAAAACATGGCCTATAATGATATAAACATAATGAGGACATTCATTTATTGAATAGTTACAATAAAGTACTAAATTTGAGATTATTTGTATGTGGAAAATTTTTGGTTGTACTAGATTAGATAAGAGATCAAAGTCAATGGATGATTCCATTTCTGTCAGTTGTAGTGATTCATGGGGATAATAGGAGGCAAGTGGACTCAAAATACGTGTATACAATTCATAAACCCAGTCCTTTGACTCACACCCATCCCAATCTTCATCTACACATGATGAACAAAAGCACGCCATATATCGTGTGTGGATACTCTATGAACCTGCATTACAACTTCTAAAAGAGTGTAGCTCACTTGATCTTGTCAATGTACAACAATCCTCATATGGTGCAATGTTAGTTTCATCTATCAACCAAAAAAATATACAAACCATAGACTCACCTTCATTACCTAGACCCATTGTAGGGTTACACCAATAGACAATACTTCCCGCATCAGACAATGTTGCTTTCTCTTTGAACTTTAATTCTTCACGTGCTAATGCTCTTTTAATACATGCACATGTGCCATCATGCTCTCCCTTTCCATGACCGGCCTTTGTGAAATTCCACATATATTGAATTCCAGCAATCTCATGCATCCTGCACAACCAATAAAACATCCGAGAATTCTTGAATTTTGATGCACAATTATCTAACCATATGATATGTCAATGATATTTTATGCCCATGTTTGTCAAATAACCATAAAATAGTTGAAAGCAACCATGTACAAACTCTGTAGAATGTGAGTGATCATCACTAATATAAAAATGATACTCCCTCAATATCTTTGTGTTCTCCTCTATACTATCTGGTGCATGCATGAATGCTATATGAACAAATATAGCAACCTGTTGAGAGCTATAATACTTTTCTTGCACCTCATTCTGTGGTTGTAGTGTGTAGTTCTCTGCAAAGTCCACAACTAAAACAATGGTATTAAGTGGGAATGTGTCCTTGCACAACTTTAATTGCATATCCAACCATCGTGCTCTATGTGTATGCCTTGCATACTCATAACTAATTTTTTTACAAAAAATGTCCATGAACTGATACACTGGAATTTTTCCAATTACTAAATCACATCTTTTAGCCTCTTTTCCATCTTTTAGATAATATGTCACGGTCTTATATTTTCCAAATTCCACTATTTCATTACCAATTGCATGCGTACTCTCCATATGCTGACAAATTGGCAAACGTCGCAAACCTCCACAATCTATGCATATACCATTCAAGAATGAGAGCTTGTAAAATTGTTGACCATCCACTCTTTCACATAAAATGGTAGATATTAATTCCCTTGAAGATCTAGGTGGGACATTTATGTTACAATCCTACAAAACATTGTTAGAGTGCAAATATACACATATATTTCTATAAACTTCAAAATGGTTAGAAAATTCAATATGTACCCTACAACAACAAGTTGTGCGTATGTGATTTATCTTCACATAAAAAGGTTTACACATTTCAAAATATCTCTGACTAATTTTAATTTGAGGATACATATGCATAAATTTTGCAAAGAATTATGTCTGATTTGAATCCAAAATATGTTTTGGATGTGGAACATGAATTTGACTAACAATCCTCCTTCTTACAACATCTCTTTGATTAGGAGATATCCATGTATTATTCTTCCAAAATTCTTCAATCAAGGATTTCAAAGCTTCAACAATTGCTTTATCTTTTCACAGTAGTCTACCGAAAAATCCCATAACTCATTGCTATTTGGATCTTCCACTCTTTGACGCCTTCTCAGGGCTCTCATTAGAGACTTTCTACTTATTTTCAATGTTTTTCTTGTCTTTCTAATGAGTTGCAATTTATTCATTTGAGTGCTTACTATCATTGATGTAAGTACACATCATGTGATATTACTATCTTTCATGCATGATGTAGAACCCACACTCTCATATGCAGTCATTAGATTCTTTACAATAGATTTTTCAGTTGACTCATCCATTGTTCTTAGCCCAAGAATCTTCATGATGGGCCTAAATTTTAGATTTCTCATCATTTCAACAAATAGTTGACATCTTCCTATCATGTTTAAATTCTCAAAAAATGATCTCCAAATATGATTAGCATTTCTTTGACAAGTACGCTTGGGAATCTTATCAGGCATTGCTTGCAAAATGTTAGTATCAATATCAATCAAATATTTTGGCTTTCTATAAATAATTCTAGGAGCATCAAAAACATTATGTGTGAATTGCATACCATCTTGAGTGCCTTCAACATGAGACGATGTTGTGCCTACACCTTGGGATGTAGATAATGGCGTGTCTTCAACATGATACAATTGTGTACCTCCACTTTGAGATGTAAACAATGGTGTGCCTTCAACATGATACAAGGGTGTGCCCACACTTTCGAAAGTAGACAATGGTGTGCCTTCAATATGATACATTGGTGTGCCTCCAACATTAGATGATGATGTCGCTTCAACTTGGGAACTCATAGATGATGTGTCTACATCTTCATAATTCAATTGTCTTGTTGTATGCAAGTTTCTCATTCATTGTCTTTTTGTTTCCAATTCCAATTCTCTCTTACTTTGTATCGATGTTTCATGTTCCTCATCCAAAGAAAAATCTTCTTCTATGGTATCTAATTTTTTTGTTCATGAAGTTGTCTCATTCTTTCCCTTTTCTTCTCTTTGTCTCTTTCATGCTCTTCCAGTGTTAAATTCTTTACTCGTTTCCTTGGCATGATGATGATTTCTACATATGAATTGATTATAATTTTAAAAATATAATATAAATGTAAAACAATAAGTCAAATTATAATATAAACTTCTTACAATATGACAAATTATAATATAAATTTATTGCAATTATATCAAATTATGTATATAGAACAAGTCTATATCATACCAATTATAAACCAAAACACTCTTTATTCACATTTGACATGTAAAAAATAAAAAACTTACCTCAATCGATAAATTTTGGTGATAATGATTCACTTTCACAATTCATTGTTGATTTTCAAATAAAAAGATGGTGCAAATTGATAGAATATTCTTCTTTGTCACTATCTACACCATGAAAAGAAAATACTTGTCGGATAACACCCAAAACTTAGATAGCATACCAAAAAAGTGGGCCTCTTTCACAAGATCCTTGGCAAAGAAGACCATTTATTTGAGTTTTGCATAGCGCAAGTGCGCTATAACACGTGTGCCCTATGCAAAAATAAAAAGTGTTATGCAAACTCTTGAAGAGGGCGTGTGCCCTATGCAAAATGTGAGAGAGAGAGAGAGAGAGAGAGAGAGAGAGAAGGTGGGAGAGAGCATACGTGTGTGTGAGAGAGAGGGGGTGAAAGAGGGTAATAAGGGATTATATATATATATATATATATATATATATATATATATATATATATATATATATATATATATATATATATATATATATATATATATATATATATATATATATATATATATATATATATATATATATATATATATATAGAGAGAGAGAGAGAGAGAGAGAGAGAGAGAGAGAGAGAGGGTAGAACCTTATCTCTGCAATGTGGAACCCGAGAATGGGAGAGAGTAGAGTAGTATAGAGATTATTGAGAAATGACAAAGAGAACAACAATGTAAACAGGAATAGAATAATGAAAGGAAGAATTTAATTCCCTGTCTAGATCTCTTTATTCTTCACGTTCTCATTTGTGTTTTCACTATTCTCAAATTTGTTGTATTCAAATTCTAAATTATTTTCAGTTCCACAAGATCTCTATTTAGTTGGATATGAGTCAATTCTTGATATCATTTTTTGTTAAAGTAGTTTAATAGCTTATTGAATCATGTTTTGGTCATTAGTGGAAAATGAAATTAAGAGCTTGGTTTGATTTACTTATCTGGGTTTCTTTTTAAATTTCTATTGAACAATGTTTTGATCTTGTTAATGCATGGTTTCATGACAGTGTTGAATGTTCAAGATAGTTTGAAAGAAATAGTTATATGCATCATTAACCATTATATGTTGCATGGAGACCGAGAGACATATCTTTCGATAGCCGTAATGAAATGAACCCGAGAGTGAGAAACTTGTTTTGCAGTGGTGTCTGGGTGGAATCAAATGATACTAAAAATCATTGACAACCAGGACCTTATACCTTATGGTCGACATTTTGGAATTAAATAAAGGTGCATGCCCGTGATTCAATAGACCTGTGAAGGTGTGAAGAACCAATATGAAGATTTGAATCATTGGTCGACTTCCAAGTACGAGTATGTTTTGCTGTCGATATTTGGAGATAGTGAGTTAGCATTGTGGTTACAACAAGGAATGAATCCAATGATATCATAGATTTTATGCTTTGTACTCAACCTATAAACAGTCCCTTGTGGCATGTTGTTTCGTGATGAATTTGCATCCCTCTTCAAGCATTTAGGACTGTTGGAGCATCTATCAAGTTGTGCTGCTTGTGAATTGATAAAAGTAATATATTATTAAGTTTGTTTGGGATTGGATAGTAACAAAGAAGTGGGTGCCAACATTCTTGAAATGCTTTTTCATATTCATTTTGAAACAGAACCATTAAAATATCATTTTATTTAGCACATTGTTTGTTGCATGCAAGAACAATTACTAATGATTAAAACAGGTTCAAAGAAGACATTTAGATTGACAATCTACTTGTGCTATCTTCTCGTAGCAAAGCATCGTGCAATATTTGAGACAAACAAGCTTTGCAGTCAGGGCCAAAATCCAATATATGAGTGGACACCTCAGATAAGGATGATTGATAATAGAGGAAACTACAACAATTTTGTAGACTTGTTTGTGGCACCAATGTTCCATAAAATTACAGGCACTCCAATGCCTAGAATTCCTATTACTTGTAGAGATTTCATTCAACTCGAAAGTCAAATACAATTAGCTAACTGGTACTTAATGGAAGAGTACACTTTGTTAAGGTTTTATGGTTCAGTGGTAGAACCCTACAAACTTCCAATACATGTAACAAAGAGGGTATTTGCATTGGAATATGTATGACAGATGGAGAGCACAAATGTACTCTTTAATGGTCAGCAAAAGAAAATGATATTTTCTTCCTTGCCTTTCTCCTTTGGAGGGTTCACATTTGAGAGAAGAGAATTCAAAGTGACACAAGCCTTTTTTTAATTTTTCTCTTTGATGTTGATAGTCACTGGCAGTATGATCCACTCAACATAATTGGAACAAAGCTTAGAGAGAATGGGAACTCTGCAAGAAAATGTCAACATGAAAGTATTCTATTGTTAGAAAAAATTAAAAACATGGAGTCCTGGGACGAGGTCAAAAAAGAGACGGAGAAATATGCTGTTGAAAATAATATTTCAATATAGGAATTGTCATCACAAATTATGGCATTGCAGAAATAGAAAGGAAAAGTGAAGGCCATGACATCGGATAATTTCTACCAGAAAGATGCTCAACCATATACAAAATGTATGTCAAAAGAGCTAATGGATGACTATATGGATGATAATTGGACTCAACCAAAATTTTTGATTTTTGGGAAATGAGGAAGAATCTCGATGACCCAAAGACCTCTATAAATCTTTATGATGTGGACAAGGATCAAATGTTTAGAAAATTATGGAATAAGGAGCATCCAACTGAAGCATATCATGGTGATGATAATATTCCAGATAATGAGAGTGAGCAGGATTATGTGAATCCCACATCCAGTAAAGTATATTCAATTAGTAGTGGAGTTGATGTGTCCACAAAAGATCAATATAGCAAAGGGGTAGATATTATAGAAAAAATGGGCTACCCAGGTTTTGGTGGTCTAGGTCCCAGTGGACAAGGGGTTTGGTCTGTACTTGACCCACCAGCTCCACCAAAACTTGGTGAGAACCCTGGCCTTGGGCTTGGAGTTCAATCATCGTATTCATCAAAAAAATACTAGTCAGTCAATTTCATTTGTTTCATCTTCAAATCCAGTTCCACCTATTACAAGCACTCAGATTAAACCCTGAATCAATTACCACTCACAAAGCTGTGGATATCATGGGTACAACTACAACTAGTGGTCTAAAAAGGACATTTCAAGTGGACTTGAGAACAATGGTTCCCAGATATCAAGGTAGTGTAAAGAAACAAAAGGTTATGACATGTATTAGTACAACAATGGAAATGGTGACTGTGAGTCCAACAATTGCCCAACCTTCAGGACAAAACCCTTAGAACAGTCCAAAAACTCCACTTGTAATGGGTTAGGGTGTTGGTAATCCTCATGGTAGAATTAGGACAAACACGGGAAACATAGGTGGAAGCTTGTACATCAATGCAAGTGCTATTTCACCATTCAAACATTCAATTATGTCAGAAAACCCTAATTTTTGTTACAATGATTTTGTAACTAAGTATGAACAATCAAAAAATAAGAATAGACAAAATAGTAAGACATTGAAGATGGAAGCAGTTGCTACAACTCATGATGCAGAACCTGCATCCAACATGTTATTTCCCACATATGACCCAAAGAAAGATATCATGGAGTTCATGGTTGTTATGCCCCCAACTAGAGATAACAATCCCCCAGAGAGTCAGTTAGATCCATCTCAATTTTAAGTTAGCACCCTCCAAATGGATTTATCCAAAATTAAAAATGTGGACAAGGTAAATGTGTCAAAAATGACCAACCAAGTGGTCTATAGTTCAGTGATGAAGTTGGAGAGAGAGAGAAAGGAAAGCTTAAACGCACAATAGATAAGTTAAAGGCAAACCTGGAAAATGAAAAGGCAAAGGAGAAAGAAATAGAAAACACGTGCAAAGAATTGGAGAAAAGGATAAAAAATTCTTCCTCTAAAGAAGAAATTGGACAGAAAGAACATATGGACGCAGAACTGAAAAATCTGAGGGAAAGATTGGAATAGAGCGAAAAAAAACTTGAGGATGAAAAAGCCTCTTCATTAGGTATATACAAAAGCTTGTAGAATGCGGTACAGGTAAACAATAACTTAAATCAAGAATTAGAGAATGAGAGGGTAAAAGAAAAATAGTGGAAAGAGAAAGCAAAAGAGTGGGAAGAGAAAGCAGAGAAAATAAGAAAACATACCGAACTCCAGTTCTTAGAAATGAGAGAAGACCTAAAGAATGAAAATAATACAATTAAAAATTAGGAAAATAACTTGAATGACCATGTAAATAATAAAGTCAAGCAAATAAAAAAAATACTCCTAGGGGAAAATAAAGGTGTCTGCTGATAGGTTGTGTGATTGGTTTGAACTCATTGAAAGTATTAGAGATGTTTTAAGGAAGCTGAAAGAGAACATTGAGAAGAACAAAACTTTTTGTCAGAGACAGAATACTGCAAAGCAGATTTTGCAAGAAATCAACACAACTAGTGACAAGAATTTGGCAAGAAAGGGAATTCAGGACCGTGTTGGTGCATCAATAAAGGTGAACTCTGTCTTTAAAAATGTCAGAAACTACTAGAAGTAGAGGAAACTCTTGCCTTATTCGGGCCAAAGCTCGCCAAGATGAATAATAAAACAACCAAATTGATAACTCTTGGTTTTTCGAGTCCTGGTCCTGATTTATCATTAATGAATTTCATTGGAAGAGAAGCTTACAAAAAGAAGTTGGTGGACACAATGACGTCTGATTTAGGCAAGCTTCCTCAGGACACAATCGATGAAGGCATTGCAAAGTGCATCAAAATATTTTCAAATTTGAATGCAGTATTAGAAGGATCATTGCTTTCAACTCACTCTTCCAAGTACGGATTGCTGACAAGGTTTCAGGTCATTTACTATAACATGACAATGACCTTCCAACCGATGCAGAATGGAGCATACTAAAGAAACTGACATATTCATCTTGATCTCATCAATCATAGTATGTGAAAGTACTTTCAGTTTCAATCATCTCTATATCTTTTTCTAATTGCTTGAATTGAGTTTAAAGTAACAAGTTTGAACTTTTTTTTTGAATAGGATCAATGTTGTAGATGCCATTCCCAATGCTAATTTACTAAGCCGGCTTGTCAAATGAAGAAATGTATAGTTGTAGAAATGTTGTAGAGTTGTAGTTGTCTTACTAATTTAGGTTTTGAGACTTCACATTAGGAAAATCGACCTGAAGTTGTTGTTGCTCCCTTGTTTCTATAAAAGGGAATTCAGGGTCATTGGCTTAGGGTAATGAAATTGAAATTGGGCAATGTGCCAAATTGGCAATGGCTATTGAGTCATTGAATTTTGTAAATAGAATCATAGAGTTGTGTTCTTACTAATATTAATGAATGAATTCTTACATTGTATCATATTTGTAATTAAATTAATGAGAATCAATATTCTAAGAATTGTAACATATGAATTGCTATGTTGTCAAAAAAAATAATGAAAAATCTACAAGAATTGTACCATATGAGCTGAATAATGCAAATGAAAACCATTATTAATTGTGGAATTGAATCTTGATGAGTATGACATTATCAACCAGATTCATGTTTTTGACATTGGAATATGCTATTATGCATGATTGATGATGACATCCAGAAACTGACAGTGGAAAAAGTTTAATAAATACCTAGGACCTACTACTTCTACAATGGTTCAAGCTGCCACATCATATCATTATTGGGATCCTTGATTTCATCACCATCAACTTCATAGCTTCCTTGGTTCTTCAATATGTTTTCTTCATTTTGCATACCTCCGCTTAATTGATGTTCACCGCTAGTAGTACTAGTACCAGTACATGAGTCAATGACATCATTGTCTCTGCCACTCCCACTTTGGTTTGAAATGTTGCCCATCCCTCTTCTCTGAAATTTCTTCCTCTACAATTTTAGTGCCCTTTCTTAAGGAAAAGTATTGACTTCATACCTAGATGTATAGAGCCTCAAGCAATTTTCCAGATTCTTGTCTAGTTTGTTTCTTAGCTTTGACTTTAGGAATCCCAAAGCACTAAAAACTCTCTCATCCTCCACGGACCCCAGTATCATGGTCAGAGATAAATCAGCAGCTTGAAAATTTTTGATAATATTGAATCAATCAATATTTCACTCTCAGCTAAAATTTTCCAAAGCCTTGTTACCGATCCATCTTTGTGTGGGTTCTGCATAATATTATATGGGTATGTGCAGGTTCATGGTATGCCAAAAAGTGGTGATGTGAAAAAGAAGTCCTGATTGATAGACTCTTTGAAAAATAACTATAACTTTCAAACAATATAACATTTTTGAAATATGAAATATACATCACATTCTATGCTTCACCTATTACAATAATAATAAAAAATTCTTTCAATTTGATGAAGTTTAGACTAAGTTAAGGTGGTCAGACACAAGAGTTTTTATATTCAAGAAAATTTGTTTTAGAAAAATCATAATTAATTATTTAGTTGGAAAAAAAATACATCACATTCGAACATGAGTCTACTACTTTTATCTATAATCTTATAAAAAAATATTATCTTTTGATTTTGTTTAATGTGGTTAGACATAAACCTACTTGTTATCTTTCTAGTCCTTATTAATAGACTTATTGAAAAATAGCTATAACTTTCAAAATGTATAACATTTTTTAAATCCAAAACATGTGTCACATTATATGCTTTTCTTGCTACAAGAAAAATAAAAAAAGTTTTCAATTTGATAAAGTTTAGACTAAGTTAACGTGGTCAGACACAAGAGTTTTTGTATTCTAAAAAATTTGTAGAAGAAAAATCATAATTAATTATTTACTTGGAAAAAAATTACAAAACAATATGTGTCACATCCAGACGTGAGTCTACTACTTGTATCTAGAATCTTGTAAAAATAAATTATCATTTGATTGTATTTAAGGTGGTCAGACATACACCTACTTCTTATTTTTTTCCTAAAATTTTTCATACTACTACATTGAAATTTGAAATTTTCAACATATAGAATAATTATTTTTTAAAAAAGGCCTAGTATCTTAGAAACTAAATTCAATTTTCTATAGATTCTCTTCTTACATGTTTTTGATATAATATTTATAACTTGTTCAAATTTTTATGTCAACTTGCCTAAACCTGATTTTTTAAATTTTTATTGCCACTTAAAGGCCTAGTTTGGCATACCATGATCCTGCACATACCCATATTATTCCCTCATTGTCTATGAAAAAGAACTGATTGGTCTCTCAAATCAAATTCATCTAAAATTACATTTAGAGTTACTCCATTTAACTCTTTGTTTTTGCAAAAATGATCTATCAAAGTTAGTAGCTTAGTTCAAAAATCTTTCGAATTGTTCAGAATCCAATATCGAGGAAACACAATAGCCATGGATTCAAGTAGTTTGACTGGAGGGAATCTTTCTTTAATCTGTGAGGAAAGATCATATGCAATGTGCTTCACAGAAGCTATTATAGACTCAACGATCTTGGTAAATGGTTCCCTTTTAACACTTGATACTCGCTTCCTAGGGTTCTTTCCTGGTTCCTTAGACTCGATCCTGGCAAAGTAGTGCATTGGTATCTCAACTCCATGAACTTTTGCACATAACTCCCCATTTGCACTGATTTTTAAAAAGTTATCAGGATTGTCCAAATCTGTGATTTTCTGCCAGCTGGCAAATTTTACATCATCACATGATCAATAGAGATTATCGAGCGTCATGCATGTCAATTTACACAGCGCAAAATATTTGGCAATATGCATAGCTCTTTGCTGGGCCTTTTTCATTATATTTCTCATTTCCTCAAGCATGGGGAGAAGACATGCTAATGTTAAGAGTGTCTCTACATTACTTAACATTTGTAGCAACATAGGAAATTTCAGTTTCCTTGCTTCATCATGACTTGAGTTAAATAGACCAAGCAACGATTGATATTCTAAAAAACTTGATGCGCTAGTCCATCCAAAGAGATCCATCTAGTATCATTATCCTTAAGAAGCTTGTTCTTGTCGGTTAGTCCTTCAGCAAAGTGTTGAAATTCCCTCAATCATTTCAAACTTTGACAGAAGTATTGGTAGAGCTCTTTGATTAAAACTTCAATTTTTTGTACTGGAGCATGCTTGCTCACAACTCCAAAAGCTAGATTCATTCTGTGGGCCATGCGGTGAATGGGAGTAACATAGGGTGCAGAAGAAGATTGTATCTTTTTGCAAAGACCACCCCAATGGCCTTGCATTACTGAAGCTCCATCCACTCCAACACACATCAGCCTTTGGCAATCGTCATGTCATTTATACCTCCATATTCAATTAGAGAAATCTTTACTAGTTCAAATAAATTTTTCATTGTCGCATTATCCTTTATTTTAGCAATAGTTAGTAGATGAGGTTGGCGAACAAAATTATGTATAGTATAAACATGCATGCATACCCAAGAAGTATTTATATACTATTGTAACCTCGTCTAAAGACAATGCAATAAAATTTACTCTTTAATTTTTGCATTTAGATCCTCTTTTTCAACCTCGTCAAGACAACTTGCCCATTCCCATCCACTGTTTACTGACCAGTGACTATTAGGATAGTTACGAACTTTTAGAAAGTGTAATAAAGCACTCAATGATGGGTAGTCTGTCATAGGATGCCCTCTGCTCAAAATATTAAACACAAAACTTAATTGAACAACTTTTCCCATTAGTTCTACTTCTAATGCTTTTCCAAAACAAGCTTCAATAGAGCCTTTAACTTCACCAGGTTTCATCTTTATATTTTGCTGATATTCATATAATTCTGCATTCCTAACATGCTGAGATTCCTCCTTTGTTTACCATCTTATCACTAATTTTTGAACTCCATCTATGGTTTTCTTTTCATAAACTTTACCCATATGCTTCTCTATGGTGTCAATTTTTAGCTGCAAC
>BSBK01004639.1:2500-42500 GCA_027943335.1 Chamaecyparis obtusa | reverse complement strand
TTGGTTGTAGGTCTGCATGCATGGGATTTGTGGAAGTGTTTCAGCAGCGGGGTAGTTTTTTATGTTTTGTCGTGGGTTTTGTTTCTGATTGGTGTTTGCAAGGATTTTTTCTGTTTGCTGGTAGCTATTTTTTTTTTTTCCTAGCTTCAATCTTTGCATGGCAGAGATTTCTATGGCATTAGTCCTGGAGCTTTCTCGCATGGACAAGGCTCATAATGGGTCCTCTTCAAGCATACATGCACAACAAGCAGATACGTTTTATACGAGTGCTGATCCTAAAATGAAGAAGGTTAATGGGTGTCTTCCTAAAACCCAAGATCGCCTAGTTTTGGTTATTTCTCCTGATTTGGTGGAAGAAGATGTCTCATATTGGAGCAGACATGCTCTGATCTATAAGTTTCTTGGCATTCACATTCCTTTGTCCACTTTGGAAGCTTGGATTCGGCGTTCTTGGTAGATTGAAGGAGATATGGAAATTATGCTTGCAGCAAATAGCTATTTTATGGTTATTTTCTTGAATATGGCAGATCACAATAGAGTTTTTGAAGGTGGCACATGTTTTATAATCAGGTTGGATTATTTATTAAACCATGGCATGCAAGTTTTAATTCAGTTGAAGAGATGCCTTCTCAAGTTCCTGTTTGGGTTCGTCTTCCTCGCCTCCCCTTGGAGTTTTGGTGAGAAGATGTCTTACATAAAATTACTAGACTCTTGGGAAATCCTGCAGCGGTTGCTACAAAAACCCTTGATAAAAAGGTGATTTCCTTTGCTTGAATTTGTGTTGAAATAGATCTGAATAATCCTCTTTCAGATTCCATGGAAATTTGTTTGGGATCTTCATCATGGATTCAGCAGTTAGATTATGAATCTCTACCTTTTTGATGTCGGTTTTGTCATGAGTATGGCCATCTCTTGCGACAATGCCCTAAAGTTCATAAGGAATCTCATTCCCCCTCTTCGAAACCTCCTCCTTTGGGTAAAGAGGACAAAGGGAAAGCTCCCATGATGGCTGAACCTAAGGGAAAGGACAAGGAAGGATTTGTACCAGTTAAAACTAAGGCTAGAGGATGAGGTTAGAAGAGGACATTCAAGGATAGACATATAGATGGAGGCTTTAGCAGTTTTGAGGTGTTGGAGAATTTAGCTTTGGAAGGAGTCTCACATGTGGTCACTTCTAATAGTGTTGGGGTTAGTATGGAGGTTGTACCAGTTCTTGAACAAGAACCAATTTAGGCTATTCAGGGACAACAAGTGGCTCAGGTGACTTTAAATAATTCCATAGAGGATGACATTATTTTGGCAGATTTAGCTACAGAAGTTTTAGTTTCATCTCAAAATAAGGGTTCATCTCACTGACTGGGAGTGCAACAATGACCCCTTAAGAAAGGTCTTGCTGATAGCTCCTCAAAAGGGCGGAAGATGAACCTTGAGAAGATAAAAATGACTGGAGATTTGTTGGTGGAATCTAGGTTTGTTAAACCTATTGATGCTCACTTTTCTCAAACCCCTCCATGATCATTCTCTCTTGGAATGTGAGGGGTTTGAATAGCACTTGTCGTCAAAAACCTATTCATGATTTGATTGCAATTCATTCTCCGAATGTCTTTTGTGTTCAAGAAACTAAAGTTTCTGTTGAGGTTATGCATCAGTATGCTCCATGCATTTGGTTCGTTGGTCATTGTCAAAGTATTGGATCACAAGGGAATTCTGGAGGTTTGGCTTTGTTCTGGGACCCTCGAAAGATTTCTCCCCATTGGTGGATTTCTAGTCATTACTCAATCTCTATGGTGGCTACTACCTTGGACTCTGGTGAGACTATTCTTGTGACAAATGTTTATGCCCCTATTGAGATTCGTGGGAAGATTCATCTCTGGGATCACATTAGGTATGTGCGTTCTTGTGCTCCTTATTTTTCTTGGATTTTAGGAGGTGATTTTAATTCTATTTTAAGTCTTGAGGAGAAAAGAGGAGGTTGGCCTAGGCTTGGCCCTGCTTATGATCTTTTTCAAGCCTAGGTGGGTGTTCTTTCTGTTATTGATGTTAAGCCTTCAAATGGGGTTTTCACTTGGAACAATAGATGGAGTGGTCAGGAAGCTATCTCAGAATGTTTGGATAGGTTTCTTGTTTCTTGTTATTGGGTTGGAGGTGGCTTGATTACGAGTTTTGAAATTATTGATTGGAGAGGTTCTGATCATTGGCCAATTAAGTTCTCTTCTTCTCCTGTTGCACTCCCTAAGAACCCTTCTTTTAGATTCCAGCTTATGTGGCTTCAAGAATCATCCCTTTATGATTTGGTGGCTAAGTGGTGGAGAGAGGGTGGCCCATCTTATGGCATGGCTATGTTTGTCTTTGAGAAGAAACTTAAATATATCAAATATCATCTTAAGAGATGGAATACCTCTTGCTTTGGAAACCTTCAGTCTAGAAAGAGGAATGCTCTAGATCATCTTGCAGTGATTACTCACCAAATCAGGGACTCTGGGATTACAGAGCCTCTTGGAAGGATAGAATCCCAGACTATGCAGGATGTGGAAGAATGGGAACTTTGGGAAGAGATTTACTGGAAACAAAAGGCTCGCATTGATTGGCTACATGAAGGAGATAGAAATACTTCTTTTTTTCATCATTTTGTTCAGGCTCGTCGTAACAAAGGGTATATTTCTTCCCTTGTTATAGAAGAAGGTCTAAAGATTTCCTCTCAGTCTTCTATGACCAAGGAAGCCCTTCAATTTTATTCTACCCTTTTTGTTGAAGATTCTCAGCCTGCTGTTGAGGAGGAGAACTTGATACTGTCTTCCATTCCCTCTCTTATTACCAACGCGATGAATGATTCTCTTATTCATCCAATTTTGATGTTAGAACTTGAAGAGGTTGTGTTTCAGATGAATAAAGGTAAAGCTCCAGGCCCAAATGGCTTCCTTGTGGAATTCTTTCAGGAATTTTGGGAAATTATTAATATGGATCTCTTGGAGGTGGTTAAGGAATCTCTTCAGAATAAGCAAATGCTTCGTGCATTGAACTCCACTTTATTGACTCTTATCCCCAAGAAAGAAGGTGCTGAAAATCTTGACTCCTTTTGTCCCATTGCTCTTTGTAATGTTGTGTACAAAATCATCACCAAATTGATTGCTGAAAGACTCAAGATATGCCTCCCAGTTGTGATTTCAGACGAACAAGGTAGTTTTGTGGTTGGTAAGAAAATTCTTGATGGGATTGTTATTGCTTCTAAAGTTATTCACTCTATGCATACATCAAAAGAGAGAGCTATGTTCATTAAGTTGGATATGGCTAAGGCTTATGACAGAGTCAAATGGAGTTTTCTCCAAAAGATCCTCTTGACCTTTGGTTTCTGCCAATAGTGGGTGAACTGGATTATGAGTTATGTTTCTTTGGCTTCTTTCTTTGTTCTTGTGAATGGTGTTCCTTCAGAACCCTTTGGTGCCTCTAGAGGACTTCGCCAAGGGGACCCTATTTTGGCTTACCTCTTCATCATTCTGGCTGAGGGTCTGGGCCACTTTCTTAAGCTTCGTGCTCACCAAGGTTTGATTCATGGGTGGAAATGGGTTGCTAGCTTGCCTACTCTTTCACATCTTCATTTTGTGGATGATACTTCATTTATGGGACATGCCCATCTTCAGGAAGCTACTTCTTTTAGGCATGCTTTGGATGTGTATCTTGTAGCTTTAGGTTAGAAAGTTAATGAGAACAAATCCTCCATTTTTTCTTCAATACTCCGAAGGCTATTCAGAGGTGTATTACTGCTATTTTGAGGTTTCAGATTGGGTCTCTTCCCTTTGTTTATTTGGGTATTCCTCTTACTGTTGGTAGACATCATAGATCTTCCTAGCAAGTTTTTCTTGATAAGCTACAATAAAATGTTAACTATTGGACTCATCGATGGCTATCAACTGCTGCTCGCCTGACTCTATTAAAGTTGGTTATTCGAGCCCTTCCTATTTACAGGTGTTTTGTTTAGGCTGCTCCTATGTATTTTCTTCGAGAATTTGATGCTTTGTCCCATCAATTTCTTTGGAGTGGGAACCTTTCAACTTCTAAATGGAATCTGGTTAAATGGGAAACTATGTGTAGACCTTAGAAGGAGGTTGGCCTTGGCCTATGATCAACTATTTTAAATGGATAGGTTCTCGCTGCAAAGCTTTATTGGCATTGGTGTACTAACCAGCATCAACTTTGGGTTTGTATTCTCACCCATAAGTATTTTCCAGATATTGATGTGGTTGAAGTTCACCACTTTCCTCTGGAAGGGAGAGGATCCATGATTTGGAATATGCTAAAGTTTGGAGCTCAGTTGGTTAAAGATGGTCTCTTTTGGATTTGTCATTCGGGATCACAAGCTTTATTTTGGCTTGACTCTTGGGATGGGCACCCTCCTATCCTTTCCACTCATCCACAGCTCCATGCCCTCTATCAAAATTTTAGTGCTGCTGGTTGGGGCACAATTGATTTTTATAAGATAGGGTGTGTTAGAGGTTTGGCTCCTTCCTTTCATTGGAAACACCCATCTGAATGGCCTCTAGGAGGATCTGAGGAAAATAGGAAGGAGTTGTTTTGGATTTTGCAGTCTCGTGAGTGTACTACTTTAGTTGGTAATGATGTTCTTGCTTGGGACAGCGAGGATTTGTTTGGAAAATTTTCAGTGTCAGTAGCTGGGCTTCTCCAATAGACATT
The DNA here is from genome assembly GCA_027943335.1 of Chamaecyparis obtusa. Taxonomy (NCBI): domain Eukaryota; kingdom Viridiplantae; phylum Streptophyta; class Pinopsida; order Cupressales; family Cupressaceae; genus Chamaecyparis; species Chamaecyparis obtusa. The sequence goes on along the minus strand of BSBK01004639.1, from coordinate 37,811 downwards.
GGGGGACATCTAGGTGCCTTGGTGGAAGCAAGTTTGGTACAAGTTTTCCTGTCCCAAATGCAATTTTTTTATGTGGTTGGTGGTCCATAGCCGGTGCCTTGCATGGGATAATTTATGCAAGTGTGGCTTCCAAGGACCCTCAATGTGTGTTCTATGCTGGACTAGTGAAGAAAATGTCTCTCATCTCTTTTTCCAATGCTCTTTCACTAGACATATTTGGCACTCTTGGTGGAATGTGTGGAACCATTCATGTTGGCATGTTTCTTCACTGGTAGAATTCTTTGCTTGCTAGGATAAGGCTCATGTGAAGACTTCATTTCTTCAAGTTGCCTAGACTCTTGGACCCTCCTTTATTATTTGGCATATCTGGTTGGAGAGGAACCGTTGTATCTTTAAGGATGAGCTTTTGGAGGTTCCTCACTTATGGTGGAAAATTCTCCATTCTTTAGGGGAAACTATTTTTGCAAAATGTGACACTTCTAAGGCCATGGAACCAGGGGAGGATATTTTCAATAATCGCTTGAATATTCCCCCCTCACATGGAAAACTACTATGAAAGATGTGTAGACATCCCTTGTGAAAGATAAATAGGGTGGGGAAGTGGAGTGCCCCTCCACAGGGTGTTCTTAAAATCAACATGGATGGGTCTTCCAAGGGCAATCTAGGCCCTGCCGGTATTGGTCGTGTTGGTAGAGATAGTACAGGGGATGTTCAATTTCTGTTTTCAATTTATAAAGGTCATCACCCTAACAACCTGATGGAGGCCATAGCTATTTTGTATGCTACAAAGAATGGTTGTGACCTTGGTTGAAGAAGGCTTATTTGTGAATCTGACTCTCAAGTGGTGATACGTCTATTGAATCAGCAACATTATGAAGTTGTTAGTAGGAAGTTAGCTTTGATTGTGGACCAGATTCATAATTTGTGTACTTCTTTGGAGTCTGTTACTTTCACTCATATTCCCAAGGAATGGAATAGTGTTGTTGATTGTCTGGCGAAGTGGGCTTCTGACCATATGTGTAATTGGAACATTATTGATAAGACTCAACTTCCGATGGGCTTGTCCCATCAATTTGATCACTTGGTTGATTTTGATAAGGCTGTTTGATGCCCTTTCTCTGTTTGTTCCTATTTCTCTTTCAGTTTGAATAAATTTTCACCCCTCCTTTATTTAAACATGACTAGAGAAGATCGAACTCCCTACATAAATTATTAGTTTAGGAAATCTTCATAGTAGGTTGAGTTTAAAATTGAAATTATCCTATTTACCCACCGTGTTGCATTGACATGCAGACTTTCTATATCGCAATCAAGATGGCTATCCAAAATTCAGAGGATGATATAATTTTACTCATTAAATTTTGAATGTGCAATTGAAGGGTATATGGAACTATATTAAATTTGAATGATTTATTCAAGTAGCTTTATGATCATTAGATAACTAAAATAAGTATACAATTTAAATATGGATAAATTATTCTATTGATTCAAGATATTACAAGAATTTCTGATTAAATAATTAAGAATCAAACTAACTGATAAATTACAATTGTTTTATTATATAAATTTTTTAAATTAAAACAAAATCTATTATAAACTTGTCATAAGCAACTTGTTAAAAATAAAAATAAAATCTAAAAGTATAATTAAAAACACAAAACTATACAAAATGGAAGAATTACTAAATATCTCAATATCAACTTCCAAAATTAATGACCTTCAAATTCTTATTCGTGATTTTGCCTCCATCTCATGTTTTTGAGCTCAGAAAATAATGAATATTAAGGCAGGCAAGGAAAATAATTCATTTGCTGCCGCATACTATGAGAGGTGTTGCTACACATATGTAAATATGTTACACATTTTGCATCATTTCATTAAGTATACACAGATAACAATATACTTTCTCAAACTAGCATAATGCGTACGCATGACATTGATCAGCTTACAAGCTCAGACAGCTATAATTTTGCCCCAGAGAATTTCACATTAAAGAAGACTAATCTGTCATGGACGAAAATACTTGAGACTAGCAACCTTAAAAGACAAAAACTTCTTAATGGAACTTATAAACATCTAAACTGTAGAACTACTGTCAGAGGCCAATGTTTCAGTGGGATTGGTACTGTGTAGAAGGTCTGATATGGTACGTGTTAAACTGGAAGCAATTGCACCTGCACCTCCCATCAAAGATGTCTTGAGGTTCTCCACGGCCTTGGCTACATCTCTCATCGAAGGCCGTTCTCTTGATGATTCACTGCTACAAAGCAAACGAACATTAATGAATGAAAGAAGACATCTATTTTCTGCCATGTTTTCATTCACATCTCTCAACAACCTACCATCAATAATATCTGCCAATCTGTCTGGAAAAGCTAACCTCACCCACTTCTGCAAGTTCAAATCTCCCACAGACATCTCATCGCTCGGCATCTTCCTTGTAACCATCTCTAGGATTAGGATTCCGAAACTATAAACATCTCCTTTTATAGAAACATTCCCGCCCAATCCATTCTCTGCAATCAAATTTATTCATTAAATTCATGAAAATCTATTAAGAAAAATGAAAATGCCAATATATTTAGCAAACACAAAATTAATTATCTGGAGCAATATAGCCAATAGATCCTCTGAGTGCAAATGTTATTGTACTCAGTGAATCTATGGAGTTTGTAGCAACTAAACGGGATATACCAAAATCAGTCACAAGGGCTGTCATATCGGCATCCAGGAGCACATTGCTGGGTTTTAAATCACAGTGAAAAAGCTGCATAGGACAATCATGATGTAGGTATTCCATGCCATGGGCTACATCTATGGCAATGCTCAAACATTCAATCAATCCTAATTGACAAGCGTTTTGATCATGATCTGTTTCAGGGTACAAAAGCTTTTCCAAGCTCCCATTAGATGCAAATTAAAGAACCAAACCTTTCAAGCTAGGGAAGTAAAATGCACTTATGATTTTGACGAGGTTACAGTGCCGAATCCTCCCCAACACTTTTCATTCTCTACTAAAGCTCTTATCAGCTTCTTCATTCTGTAAATTAAGTGTCTTGATGGCAACTATCTTACCATCCCTCAAAATGCCTTTGTAAACTGATCCAAAGTTACCCACTCCAAGCAAGTTAGACTCATCAAATGCAGCTGTTGCAATGACAAGATCCTCATAAGAAAATCTTGAATAGCCGAGCCTTTGAAAAACAATGTTTGAAAGACGGTATGGCTGTCTTGAAAGTTTTTTCCTCCATCGAATTCCTATAATGATGGAGAGTGAATCTGGTATTGGACCTTCAAAGCGGTTGTGGGACAGATTTAGATATTCTAAATTTGTGCAGTCTCCTAGAGAATATGGAATCACCCCAGTAAGTCGATTTCCTGAGATGTCTATGGCTTGACCTATTATGTGTTAGTTTGGTAGTTTGGATAGTTGTTCGTCCATTTGTTAATAATTAGTAAATAATTGTATTTATTAATTATTTGACTCTTAAAAACTTCTAGCTTCTAGAAACCTCTAGTTTGTAGAAACTTCTAGTTTGTGGAAACTTCTAGCAACTAGAAGCGACTAGAAACAATGGGAGTAGTATAAAAGGGGGTCAAGGGGCATTTGGAGGCAATGAAGTTAACATCAAATTTGAGATCAAGTTTGAGAACAAGCTTGAGTAGTCTTGCTGTGCTAGCAAGAACCAACTTGAGTAGCCTTGCAATATTAGCAAGGGGCAGTCTTGCAATGTTAGCAAGGGCGCAGTGATAGCATTTGGGGATAGCAGTGGAGGAATATCAGCAGGAGAAATTGGGAGATTGTAGGAATTCTGCCAGTGAGAGGCAAGGAATTTTGTATCTCTTAATTTGTTGAAGATTAATATATTTCTCATCTGCAATACTAGTTTTCCCTTCGGAGTTTTTCCAAGAACGATTTGTCCAAAAATATTGTGTCATTGTGTGGCATATTTCTTTCTATATTTTTTGGTGAAGTTGTAGTTGTGTTATTTTTCGTTATTTGTTAATCAAATAATCTTTGTAAGATAGGAGATTAATAACCAGTGACCGCAATAGAGAATTTTCAGATTTGTATCAAAGCTAAGTTGAGGGTAGAAAGAGTTTATCCTAGGCAGAGGAAAGAAATTGAGGATTTATAAAGTCTAGTTTGACCTCTTTAGAATTGTTATTTTCTTCATTTCTTTGAGATGGCCTTAGCTGGTTTGAGAGATCAGGACAGATTGGATGGTGCCTCAAATTTTGGTGTCTGGAAAGCTAAAATTTCTTTATTGCTGGAAGAGAATGGTATCAAGGAATACACTACCAGTGTTGTAGCTATACCTACAGATACTTCATAGCTTACAACATACAAGAAGGAGGATGCCAAGGCGAGGAGGATAATCCTTGATGGTGTCAAGGATCATATTGTTCCACATATCGTAGAGTTAGATACAACGAAGAAGATGTGGGATACCATTCTGAATCTGTACCAGAATGCTACCATGAACCGGAAGTTGATTCTTAGAGAAAAGTTGAAGAATACCTGATGAACAAGGGAGAAGACATTAAAAGTTACCTCATTAGACTTAAACTTGTCAAGGATGAGTTAGTAGCTGTTGGAGATAAGCCAGATGAAGATGAGCTAGTAAGAATAGCCCTAAATGGGTTCACAAAGCAGTGGGATGTCTTTGTTCAAGTTCTTAGTGGACAAGACACCTTACCTAGTTGGGATCATCTTTGGAGTGATTTCACTCAAGAGGAGCTTAGACTAAGTCTTGTCAATGGAGCCAACAACAAGAGTCGGAAAAGTGAGGTAGAACAGGAGAACATTACCCTAGCAGAAAAAGGGAAAGCAAAGAAGGGGTCTAGCAAAAGATCAAATCCACAAAGCGAGAAGAAGAAGAAGGATCTATCTAAGATCAAGTGCTTTGGATGTCATGAATTTTTCCACTATGTCAATGATTGCCTACAAAATAAGAAGAGTGAAAAGAAGGGCAAGAATCTGATCGCAACTCCAGCAAGTTCAGAGGATCTCTCAAGTAGATTGGAGGATGAGTTTGCACTCATAGCTTGTATGGTGAGCTCAACCTCATAGAGTGTATGGTACATAGATAGTGGGGCGTCATTTCACATGATAGGAGTTAGAGAGTATTTCTCCAGTTATAAGGAGGAGAACACTAGTATCCAGATTTCTATGGGAAACTTGTCCAAGCTCAGCTCAGTTGGGAAAGGGACTATTCAGTTTCAGAGGGAGAATGGAAAGGTGATTCCTCTTCAAGATGTGTTGCATGTGCTAGGATTAGGTATGAATCTGATTTTTGTATCTATTCTTTAGGATAAAGGGTATAATGTACTTTTTAGAGGAACACAGGTGTTGATCAAGCACAAGGATTGGAAATCACTCGTATCTATTGGAGTGAGGAGTGGGCGCCTTTATGGATTGCAGTTTGACACTCCTAAGGCATTGATAAGCAACACTAATCCTAGAGATCTTGGAGAGTTAAGGCATAGGAGGATGGGTCATATACATCATGGAGCACTTAAATTGCTTTGTGAGACAATGAAAGGTGTTCTAGAGGTGAGCACAGAGCATGATGATGTATGTAAGGGATGCGTGTTGGGGAAGTTTGCGAAAGTATCTTTTTCAAGAAGTGACACCAGATCTGAGGGTGTTCTTGATCTAGTACATTCAGATGTATGTGGGACAATGTCAACAAAGTCTCTTAGAGGATATGAGTACTATGTTACTTTTATTGATGATTTTTCTAGTCCAAGACCAAGATATACTTCTTGAAGACCAAGGATAAGGTTTTCAGTTGTTTCCAAGAGTTCAAGGCTCTTGTGGAGAACTCGACAGGAAGGAAGATAAAGGTTCTTCAGATAGAAAATGGAGGAGAGTACAAGAGTAATGAATTCTAGGAGTTCTGTACTAGAGAAGGAAACAAGAGAGAGTGGACTGTTCCTTACAATCCACAATAGAATGGAGTTGCTGAGAGGAAGAATCGATCTATATTGGAGGCAGCAAGGGCTATGCTACATGACCAGGACATGCCCCACTACTTATGGGTAGATGCATGTAGTACAATAGTGTACATACAAAACTGGGTTCCACATAAGGTGCTAGGAAAGATGACACCAGAGGAAGCTTTCATAGGAAAGAAGCTAGATGTCAGTCACTTCAGGATATTTGGAAGTTTAGTGTATTGTCATAGTCCTAGTGATACAGGTACCAAGTTAGATCAGACTGCAGAGACAGGGTACTTTGTGGGGTACAATGAAACCTCAAAGGCATATCAGATAATTATTCTAGGGACTAGGCAGATTATTATTAGGTGTGATGTCAAGTTCATGGAAGATAAGGTATTCAAGAGGTCCAGAGATTTTCCAGCAAATGATTAGAGTGAGAAGCCAATAGAAGCTCCAAGGAAAACTCAACTGAGTCAAGAGAAGCAAAGCTCAAGTATAGTTACTAGTACTAGCATAGACTCAGGTGGTGAGAGTTCGCATAGTATGGAGTAAATGGTGCAGCAAGAAATGCATCGACAAGATATAGAGGTTGATATCTCATCTTCTACAGTTGGTAGCAATAACCATGAGGTTCAAAAAAAATAGAGGGATACTTAGGAGTTTGTGGGAACTCTTAGGAAGACTACTAGAGAACAAAGACAACCAGTTAAGTTCAATGACTATGTGGCTTTAGTCAGCCAATTGGTAGTGATGAAGGGTACTCCCCTTAATACCACAAGCACATAACAGAAATAGAGAAAAAACAACAATAATATGCAAGAACAGAAAATTGGCTTCTTATTATCTCCACAAATGTGGAATTAAAAAATTTCAGAATTACAATATATAAAGCCACATGGGCATTCCCTTACAATATTCTATAGGACAAAGCCTCGAATTAATACCCAGATCTACTACCCAGAACTGCCCTAGACAACACTACGGGCCTTCTTTATATAGGCAATTTCCACCGCCCGAGAAGGTTCTAAAAATTTAGCCCTTAGGGCTGACCAAACTTAGAATTATTTTATTTTACAATTTATTACATCAAAGTCAGCTCAAAATGAGTTTTGAAACCCAAACAGAAATTTTGAAGAAAAATTATTTTCTGCCATTTCAGGTGACCCAACTTTTGAAGACCATAAGTCATCGCCCGTTGACCTGATTGGCTATTATAACCCCATTCTAGAAATTTCATGAAGTGCTCTATAGGCTTGACCCGCGCAAAGTGCCCGTCACCCAAATTTTCAACCTCATCCGGGGCCTCTAAAGCCTTCAAAATTGAGTTTGAAGTTTTTGTACCCTGCTGCCAATACCGAAAATCTTCAATATCTTCAAAACTACACTAGATCTAGCCATGAAACTTTACTGGCAGACTGATATGACTGAGATGAAACTCCATATGTAAAATTAGACATTCCGAGATTGTAAGACCAACTTACTAAAAATAGAAAGTTTCCATAAATAGCAACTCTGCACAAGATAGCCCTTATTGAATACAAAAATAGAAATTTTTTTTGGGTGATGCAAGATTGCTCTTACACCTAGGATGCTCCTACATCAGACACCTAGGGTAATTTGAGAAGTGACCCTGTCACGACTCAGGTGTGCAGAGGAAAACCAAGATGGTTAACCTCCTCCTTTGTTATCCATGATGAATCTTCAACAGGTCGTCCTTTCCATTTGACCAAATACTCTTCATATGTCCTATTCCTTGTGCTTCTGCCAACACAACTATCCAGTATGTCTTCAATCTTCTTGATATCTGAACTGGTTGTTGGAATACTCCACTATACTACTGCAACCTCATCTTCAACACCTCCTTCATGATACTCTGTCAAATCTAAAATGTTAAACACTGGTGAAATATTCAACTCAGTAGGCAATCCTACCTCATATGCATTTCCTGAATCATGCTTCTTCAGTATCTTACATGGTCCAAACTTCTTCATTTTCAGCTTGTGATATGTACCAACTGAAAACCGCTCCTTCCACAAATGAACCATGACTTCATCCCCAAATTGAAATTCCTTATGCCTCCTTTTCTCATCTGCCTTAGTCTTATACTGCACATTCATCCTGGTAATATGCTTCCTCACCTCTTCATGGATGTTCTTCAAATGTTCTGCAAAATCCTCAGCTTCAGCACTACTTATTTCTCCTTTATCTATCTTTCTCAACTCAGATGCATTTCTTGGACTACTTCCATATACAATCTGGAATGGTGATTTACCAGTGCTCCTGCTGACAGAATTATTGTATGCAAATTCTACCTGTGGTAAAATCAAATCCTATCCTATTGGCTTATCTCCAACCAAACATCTCAGCAAATTTCCCAAACTTCTATTCACCACCTTTGTCTATCCATCAGTCTGTGGATGATGTGATGAACTAAACTTCAAATCTATCTTCAACTTCTTCCACAATGTACGCCAGAAATATCCAACAAACTTAGTATCTGAATCTAAAACTATGGTCTTTGGCAAACCATGTAGTCTCACCACTTCTCTGAAAAATAATTCTGCTACATGAACACCATCATTAGTCTTCTTGCAGGGAATGAAATGTGTCATCTTTAAAAATCTGTCAACTACTACAAAAATTGAATCATGTCCCCGCTGTGTCCTCGGTAAACCAAGAACAAAGTCCATACTGATATCCTCCCAAGGCTTCTCTGGTACAGGTAATGGCTGATACAACCCTATATTTTGCTTCACTCCTTTCACCATCTGACATACTCTACAACTCTGTACAAACTTCTTCACATCTTGCTGCAATTGTGGCCAATAATAATTCTCACCAACCAAAGCAAGGGTTTTATCACGACCAAAATGTCCAGCCAATCCTCCACTATGCTTCTCCTTGATGAGATTCTCCCTCATAGAACTTCATGGAATGCACAACTGACTCCCTCTGAATAGCATATAATCTTGGATGATAAAATCTAGCCGTTTCATCCTGTCTAGAGTAACCGGTTCTATACAAGCTTTCCAAGCTTCACCAAAATCAGGATCCTCTGGATACAAATTCTTGAGTTCCTTGAACCCAACCACTTCAATCTGCATCTCTGTCAGCAATAGTTGCCTTCTGCTAAGAGCATCCAAAACCCTATTAGACTTTCCACTTCTGTGTTTCAAAATAAATGTATAACTCTGCAAAAACTCAACCCATTTCAAATGCCTCTGATTCAACTTTCCTTGACTATTCAAATATTGCAAAGCTTGATGATCAGTATACAAAACAAACTCCTTAGGAAGCAGATAATGTCTCCACTTCTTTAATGCTTGAACTATAGCATAAAATTTTTGATCATAGACAGAATATTTTCTCTTGGCATCATTTAACTTCTCATTGAAATAAGCAACAGGTTTACCTTCTTGGCTCATAATAGCTCCTATTGCAGTACCACTAGCATCACAATCTACTTGAAACACCTTATTAAAATTTAGAAGTGCTAAAACAGGTTGTTCTGTAACTTTTTTTTTCAACAATTGAAAACTCTTTTCTACCCCATTAGTCCACTTAAACTCTTTTCTATCCCCTCTCAATTTTTTAGTCAAGGGTCCACAAATATTGCTAAAATTTTTGATAAAATTTCTATAAAAGCTAGCCAAACCATGAAAAGATCTTACCTCAGTAGCACTCCTTGGAGTAGGCCATTCAAGGATAGCATGTACCTTCTCTGGGTCCATTTTTAGACCTTCTGCTGAAACTACAAATCCCAAATACACTAACTCTTTCTTCACAAAACTGCACTTCTTCAAATTAATCAACAATTTCTCATCTCTCAACTTCTCAAACGCCATACGAATATGCATCATATGCTCCTCCAATGTCTTGCTAAAAATCAAAATATCATCTAGGTAAAGAATGACAAACTTACCTAAAAATTCTTTCAGAACCTCGTTCATGAGCCGCATGAAAGTGCTCGGTGCATTGGTTAGCCCAAAAGGCATGACTAACCACTCATATAGTCCTTCCTTTGTCTTGAAGGCAGTCTTCCATTCATCTCCTTCTCTGATCCGAATCTGGTGATATCCACTCTTCAGATCTATCTTTGAGAAATACACAGCCCCACTCAAACAATCCATAATCTCATCCATTCATGGCAATGAAAACTTATACTTGATTGTGATCTTGTTTATTGCTCTGGAATCTATAAACATCCTCCACTCTCCATTCTTCTTTGGTGCTAATACCACTGGTACATCACAGGGACTCAGACTCTCTAGAATCAACCCCTTTTGCAATAAATCATGTACTTGTCTGTTCAACTCTTCACTTTCTACTGGTGTCATTCTGTGTGCTGCCTTGTTTGGCAAACTGGCTCTTGGAATCAAATTCATCTAATGACTGATCTTTCTTACCGGTGGTGATCCATCAGGTACATTATCAGATACAATATCCTGAAACTCATTCAACAAATCTGCAACCTCTACAGGTACATCCTCTACTTCTTCTTTACCAACTTTTGGAATTAAAGCAAAACACACATGCTCATGCCTCATACCATCTAGGAATTTTCTTCCATCAACAAATGTTATTCTTGCATTACCACATACCTTTTCTTCGGTCTCCTTCAATGACTTTAGCTTATGTCGCACTCCATCCTTTGTCAGGGAATAGGTATTCACACGACCATCATGTACAACATATCTGTCAAACTACCACGGTCTACCCAACAACATATGACATGCATCCATAAAGATGATATCACATAGTACCTCATCTTGGTACTTGCCGATCTTGAACTTTACCAGGCACTGTTCACTGACCATGACCTTGTGGTCATCCTGCACCCAGGCAATCTGATATGGATGTGGGTGTTTCTGTCTCTTGAGCTTCAACTTTGTCACCATCTCTTCTGACACCAAATTGTCAGTACGTCCACTATCGATAATCACATCATAGCATTTACCCTCACACTTGCACCTAGTGCGAAACAGGCTCCTCCTTTGTTTAGGTTCATTCTCACCACTCAGCAAGACTCTTCTGTTAATTAGCATTTCTCCTCTTTCAGCATCTTTAGAATTTGATGATCTAGCATCTTCATCTACATGTGCAACTTTGGCTTGGACTTTATTTCTCCTATCTATTCTGCCTTGGCATTGAGGACATTCAAATGCCCTATGACCTTCTTCCCCATAGTGAAAACATGTTCCACGGAAGCCTCCTCTTCCAAATCCTTATCCTCTTCCTCTTCCTCTCTGATCTCTATTACTCTGATCCTGGAAATGATTGGAATTATTTCCCCTCTGATTCTGACTGCTACTGGCCTCATCCTTCTTTTTCGGATCTTCATTTTGGCCACCATATGACTGTCCACCAGATCTTCCACCATGACCTCTTCCATTTTGTCTGCTCTCAAACTTCTTGTTCAACTTTTCCTCTACTTTTAGGGCAAACTGGTATGCCTCCTCAATACTGTTCATTCAAACCAGATTCAACTCCTCCTGAATGCTTGGCCTTAACCCATTAATCTATCGGGCAACTTTCTCCTTATCAGCTTCTGCATGGCCTGTTCTGATGAGGAGTCGATAGAACTCCTCTGTATACTCCTGAACAGATCTTCCTGCTTGCTTCAAACTTTGCATTTTCTTTAGTAGGTCAAGCTCATAATCAACAGGAATGAACTGTCACTTCAATTTATCCACCATCCGATCTCATCTTGTGATTTTATCTTTCCCTCTTCTATTTCACTCCAATTGAATTTCCTACCACCAGATCTTCGCATGAACTTTCAATCTGGCCTTCACAAATTTGACCCTATGAGGATCCTCAACATCTTCATACTCAAAATATTCTTCACATTCATTGATCCAGTCGATCAATTCCTCTAGGTTAAGATATCCAGAAAATGTAGGAACCTCAATCTTAGGTCTTTTCCCAATCTTGGAAATCGCCCGAAAAAGTCTTTCTTCCTCCTGGTTCACAATTTCAGCTTCTCCTTCTTGATATTCTTCTTCGGCTTCATCCTCGCTTTCATCTCTGACATTAAGATTCATTCCTCTGTGAATCTCTTCTTGCAATGCTCTCACTTGTCTCTGTAGCTCTCTAACCTCAGGTGTCACAGCACCAGCTCTTCCGCCACGTTCTCTTCGTGGAGGTATTTTCACGATATGCGCTGAAACCCTAACCACGGTCCTGGTGCAAACTGCCTCACAGTCAGCGATCTATTTACAAACTCAAGAACTCCTACTCTGATACCACTTGATGAAGGGTACTCCCCTTAATACCACAAGCACATAACAGAAATAGAGAAAAAATAACAATAATATGCAAGAACAAAAAATTGGCTTCTTATTAGCTCCACAAATGTGGAATTACAAACTTTCAGAATTACAATATGCAAAGCCACATGGGCATTCCCTTACAATATTCTGTAGGACAAAGCCTCGAATCAATACCCAGATCTACTACCCAGAACTGCCCTAGACAACACTACGGGCCTTCTTTATATAGGCAATTTCCACCGCCTGAGAAGGTTCTAGAAATTTAGCCCTTAGGGCCGACCAAACTTAGAATTATTTTAGTTTACAATTTATTACATCAAAGTCAGCTCAAAATGAGTTTTGAAACCCAAACAGAAATTTTGAAGAAAAATTATTTTCTGCCATTTTAGGTGACCCAACTTCCGAAGACCATAAGTCATCGCCCATTGACCCGATTGGCTATTATAACCCCATTCTAGAAATGCCACGAAGCGCTCTATAGGCTTTATTCGCACAAAGCACTCATCACCCAAATTTTCAACCTCATTCGGGGGCTCTAAAGCCTTCAAAACTGAGTTCGAAATTTCTGTACCCTACTGCCAATACTGAAAATCTTCAATATCTTCAAAACTACACCAAATCTAGCCATGAAACTTTGCTGGCAGGCTGATATGACTGAGATGAACCTCCATATGTAAAATTAGACATTCTGAGATCATAAGACCAACTTACTAAAAATAGAAAGTTTCCATAAATAGCAACTCTGCACAAGATAGCCCTTATTGAATACAAAAATAGAAATATTTTTTGGGTGATGCAAGATTGCTCTTACACCCAAGATGCTCCTGCATCAGGTAGACAGTGAGCCTTCCAGCTATTAGGAGGCTACACAACATCAGGTGTGGCAAGATGTGATGGTTGAGGAGTGTACCTCAATAATGCAGAATGGTGTATGGGAGGTAGTGCCTAGACCAACAGATAGGGTAGTGGTTGGATCACACTGGATCTACAAGGTTAAGCATGGTGCAGATGGTAGCACCGAGAAATACAAGGAAAGGTTTGTGGCAAAGGGGTTCTCTTAGAAGGAGGGAATAGACTATGAGGGGACATTTTCTCTAGTAGCTAGGTATACTTCTATATGAGCTGTAATCTCAATTTTAGCACAGATGGGATGGCAAATCCATCAAATGGATGTTAAGACAATATTCCTTAATGGTGAGCTAAAGGAGGACATATACATAGAACAACTAGAAGGCTTTGTAGCACACAACAAAGAAACCCACATGTGCAGATTGAAGAGAGCTTTGTACAAACTCAAGCAGGCTCCCAGAGCATGGTATGAGTGCATTGATAATTACTTGTAGGAAATGGGCTTTGTGAAGAGTTATGTGGATGCTAACCTCTACTACTTGGTGGTTGGGGGTGACATACTTATTCTTGTTCTATATGTGGATGAATTGTTTCTAACAGGTTCACTGGGGCTCATAGATGAGTGCAAGAGGGACCTTGCAACAAAGTTTGAGATGAAGGATTTGGGACTTATGCACTACTTTCTAGGTATGGAGGTGTGGCAGACAGATGGAAAAATTTTCCTTGGGCAAGGGAAATATTACATGGAAATCTTGAAGAGATTCAAGATGGAGGATTACAAAGCCATGTCTACACCTATGATCATGAATTGGAGGAAGGTAGACACATCTAGGGAGAAGGATGTAGATCCCACCTTATACAAGCAATTGATTAGTTCTCTCATGTATTTTGTCAACACCATACCTGATATAGCTTTTGTAGTTAACTCTCTTAGTCAGCTCATGGTTGAGCCAAAGAGAGTACATTGGACACTGGAAAAGCATGTGCTATGATATTTATGAGGTATAATCAAGTATGGGATTAGATATGCTCGAGGTGAAGGAATCAGTTGATGGGCTATACTGACGTAGATTGGGCAGGTAGTAAAATAGACAAGAAAAGTACTTCGGGGTGTTGTTTCAGTTTGGGATCAGGAGTTGTCTCTTGGTTCAGTAGGAAGTAGAAGTTCGTGGCTTTGAGTTCAGCAGAGTCATAATACATAGTAGCTAGCATGGTGACATGTGAAGCTCTATGGCTTTGAAAGTTTCTAGTAGCCTTGTTTGGTCAAAAGGTTGAGACTATGGTGATACACTATGACAATCAGAGTTGTATCATGATGACTAAGAATCCAGTGTTTCATGATAGGCCGAAACATATAGACATCAGGTATCACTTCATCAGGGATTGTGTATAGTGGGGGATTGTTCAGCTACAGTACATACCTACAGAGGAGTAGGTAGTAGACATTTTGACAAAGGCATTGGGGAAGGCAAAATTCATCTTCTTCAGAGATAAGTTGGGTGTTGTGCAGAACAACTTCCTCTCTAAGAGGGAGTGTTAGTTTGGTAGCTTGAACAACTGTTCCTCCATTTGCAAATAATTAGTAAATAATTGTATTTATTAATTATTTGACTCCTTTTAGAAACTTCTAGCTTCTAGAAACCTCTAGTTTGTAGAAACTTCTAGTTTGTGGAAACTTCTAGCAACTAGAAACAATGGGAGTAGTATAAAAGGGGGTCAATGAGCATTTGGAGGCAATGAAGTTAACATGAAGTTTGAGATCAAGTTTGAGAACAAGCTTGAGTAGTCTTGTAGTGTTAGCAAGAACAAGCTTGAGTAGCCTTGCAGTGTTAGCAAGGGGCAGTCTTGCATTTGGGGATAGCAGTGGAGGAATATTTGCATGAGAAATTGGGAGATTGTAAGAATTCTTCTAGTGAGAGGCAAGAAATTTTGTATCTCTTAATTTTCTGAAGATTAATATATTTCTCATCTACAGTATTGGTTTTCCCTTTAGAGTTTTTCCAGGGATGATTTGTCCAAAAATATTGTGTCATTGTGTGGCATATTTCTTTTTGTATTTTTTGGTGAAGTTGCAGTTGTGTTATTTTTTGTTATTTGTTAATAAAATAATCTTTGTAAGATAGGATATTAATAAACAGTGACCGCAATAGAGAATTTTCACATTATGATCTTACTAATCGCCTGTGGTAAGGATCCTTCTAGAAAATTCCATGAAAGATTGAGGTAGAATTGCAGGTTTCTAAGGCTGGAAACTACTTCACGGGGTATCCTTCCCTCTAGTTTGTTGTAAGACAAGTCAAGGAGCTCCAACTTATGACATCCCACTAAGCCAATAGGGATCTCCCTTGATAATTTGTTGTGATGAAGATAAAGATGTCTCAGCTGTTGGAGGCTACCAAGAGAATCATGTATTTTTCCAGATAACAGGTTGTAACTAAGATCTAGTAGCCCAAGATGTTCCATTTGACCCATCTCACTTGGAATCCTTCCCTCTAATTTGTTCCCACCCGAATACAATCTTTCCAACTTATGGAATCTTTTCATTTCAGACAAAATATTGCCACTGAAAAGATTATTGCCTAAAGCTAAGTATGTTATGTTTGTCAGATTGGCACTCTGTTGTGGTATGCTTCCTCTTATCATGTTTCCTGATAAATCCAAGTAATAGATATTGGAGGATAGTTGGTCTATGGATGGAGGCAAAGTACTAGTCAAATGGTTAGATGAAACTGATAATTCTTCCAAGTAGGAGCAGTTTGTGAGAGCAGTGAGAAAGGCCAATGTGTTACTTTTATTACCAACAAGGTTATTGGTTTGTAGATAAATCCATTTGAGGAGGTTCAACATACCCAACTCCATTGGAACTGTTCCAGTGAGTTGGTTTGAACCTAAATAGAGTATTGCTAGATTGCAACAATTTCCCAAGGAACTTGGTATGTTTCCACTAAGCTGATTTCCCCATAAAGAGAGGATTTGCAAATTTGAGAGCTTGGTACCAATTTCCCATGGAATATGTCCGCTAATTTGGTTTCGATCTAAATCTAATTCATTCAATTTTGAGAGATTTCCTAGAGAGCTGGGAATAGTGCCTGATAATTTATTTGTATAAAGGTGAAGAACTTGGAGGTGAGTGAGCATGCCTAATTCAGGGGGAATGGTTCCATGAAGATTGTTTACATGTAAAGCTAAACCAGTCAAGGCAAATAGATTTCCTAAAGAGCTAGGAATGGTGCCTGATAATTTACTTGTATGAAGGTAAAGAGCTTGGAGGTAATTAAGCATGCCCAATTTAGTTGGAATGGTACCCGTGAGATCATTTTCTTCCAAATGCAAACAAACTAAGGACATATTTCCTATAGAGATGGGAATGGTGCTTGATAAGTTATTTGTATAAAGGTAAAGAAGTTGGAGGTAAGTGAGAATGCCCAATTCAAGGGTAATGGTACCCATGAGATCATTTTCTTCCAGTGATAAATTAGTCAAGGTGGATAGATTTCCTAAAGAGCTAGGAATGGTCCCTAATAATTTATTTGTATAAAGGTAAAGAAATTGGAGGTGATTGAGCATGCCCAAATTAGGGGGAATTGTACCTGTGAGATCATTTTCCTCTAATGTTAAACCAGTCAAGGCAGACAGATTTCCTAAAGAGCTGGGAATGGTGCCTGATAATGTATTTGTATGAAGATAAAGAGTTTGGAGGTGTTTAACCATGCCCAAATCAGCGGGAATGGTACTTGATAATTTATTTGCATGGAGGTAAAGAACTTGGAGGTGAATGAGAATGCCCAATTTAGGGGGAATGGTACCTCTCAGATCATTTTCTCCCAATTCTAAGTCAGTCAAGGCGGGCATATTTCCCAAAGAACTGGGAATGGTACCGGTGAGATTCTTTATGCCCAAGTAAAAGAACTTCAAGCTTGACAGTAGACTTAGCTCGGTCAGAATGTTTCCATATAGTTGGTTGTAAGAAACTGCCAAGTTATACAAGTTGTGGCAAGCGGAAAGAGAAGGGGGAATTATTCCTTGTAATTGATTTTCGCGTAGCCAGAGTTTCTGCAGATGGGATAGGTGACCCAGTTGAGGTGGAATGGTACCAGTCAGGGCATTGTTGGATAAATCTAGGGATTGAAGAAAGGATAGGTTGCCTAGGACAAGAGAAATGTCATTATTAGAGAGATCAATGGATTAAAGAGAGAAGAGGTTTCCCAGGATAGGAGAGATGGTGCCATCTAAATTCATTTGGGATAAGTTGAGGGTGATGAGAGAGTGGGAAGAGGGATGGCAAGTAAGGCCAGTCCAATTGCAAAGGGGTTGAAGGGGAGTCCAGTCGGGCAACAAAGTGTTGTTATGGTTAGTAATGGCTGCTTTGAATTGCAACAAGAGTTCTTGATTATTTACAGATTGAGTGAGAATGGAGATTGAAATCATGGAAAACATGAAACAGAAGAGCAAAAGAGGGGCCATGGTAGATGTAATGTTGGAAGTGGTGATAGTTCTAAGAGGGGGGGTTGAATCAGAATAGAATAAATTTAACAAAATTACTTCAAGTTCTAACTTCAAACTTCTTTAAATGATAGATTCATAAGTTGTAGAAAATAAACAACATGGAAAGTAATCACTCACAAAACAAGACAAGATTTTTGCTGAGTGGGAAACCCTCAAAACCTTACAGTTTTGTCACAGGGAGAAAAACCATGCCTATTGAACCTATCCTTTAATTGAGAAATAATCCTCTTCATTCAATAGTAGCTACAACTGCCTTCCTGGGCTACAACCCTTTTCACTTCTTTCTTTAAAATGTATTTCAGTCAATACAATTTATACATATAACTGTATGTTCTTCACAAGCATGCACCTTATATGTATAAATTTTAAGATAGTTCTTTCAATGTTTTTTCAAATCAAGATGAATCCTCTTTTCACTTTTTTTCACACTGATACAATCATTTTTCTCTATTTTATAGAAAAACCTCTAACACATATTTCAAGATGAATGCTTAAGAAGAGTTATAGCCAACTATGAAACTGTTTTACAGTATCAGTTAATAGGAACTAATTTTTTTATAAATATTTTAGACATGTCCTTCATAAACTTGTTTGGAAGAATAATTTTTCTTCTCCAAATAGTTTACACATGAAAAATGATAGTTTTTAAAAACTGAATTGTTATGTAACCGTCAGATCACCAACCAAAGAAAACCACTTTTTAAGCAAATATATTTCCAAAAACTGTAGAGATGAAGATAATATATTTCCTTCAACTTTCAAATGAAGTAATATAAAGAATACTAGAGTAAGATCTTGTACAACAATAATGATCTTCTCAAACATTGTAGAAATCGAAAACTATTTCCTTAATGAAAATCAAATACCATAATATGCTGAGTATTCCTGGCAAACCCAAAATGCTCATACCTATAGCAGTGAATAGATATTTTTACCAGAGAAGACCAGCTGAAGAAGCCAATGGATTCATACCTCTTGGCTGAGAACCACAAAAAATTGGTACCAAGGCAAAACTAGCAGAAACCAATCTCAAGAAGAATTCACAACACATTAAAAAACCGTGTATTAGCCATTGGTTTAGAACAAAATAAGAATTACATTAATAAAACCTTTTGTAATCATTCAGCATAAATACCTTCGACAATGATGCACAAATATCATGAAAAAATGATATCAACTTGATCCTTCTATGAAAATAAGAAACATGCTAAAAACCTAGAACTTCAAAGTCAAGAATAGTGCTGCAAAGCGAACCAGAATGCTATCCATGGCAGCGCCCTTCATTAGGGTTTGATAAAAATCAACTGAATGATGAATACCGTTCAAGAGCAAATGAATTTTACAAATGAATCAAAAAACATAATCATTTCAAATCCACCATAAGAGAGAAACACGTGGAGCAAAAGAAACTGAGTGGCAATAACCCAGAGTCAATGAAAGTTATGATAACTAACCATGGTAAGTCATTCACAATCACATGACGGCAGTCAATAAATGAATGCACAACAGTCCTTTGCATTAAGGATAAAAACAAAGACCAAAAAACTCCCCCATTTGGCCTTGATGCAAAATCACATGTGTTGTGACAAACATCAATATAAGGCATGATAAAACTAGCAAAGAACATCAAGAATGAAAATATCCTGAATGCCTGGAAGAACTGTCATCATGAGTTCTTGGAAAGAACCACAAAGAACCATATATCACCATTGTCACAAATAGAAAAGAGAAAAATATCATAGTAGGCAAGATCATAGTAGCCAAGATCAATATATGTCATCATAATATATTGGTGGAATTGTCACTGTCAAAATATCCTGGCAAAAGATCATAAAATACTAGTGGAACTGTCACTGTCAACACTATCAAAATATCCTGGCAAAATGATACACATGTTCTCCCCCAATTTTCATCAAGGGCAAATAAAAAACTGCTAACAAAGACCAAAAAAGACTGTGAAGAGGAAGTAGTCACCTCTCACAAAC
Source organism: Chamaecyparis obtusa (assembly GCA_027943335.1). NCBI lineage: Eukaryota > Viridiplantae > Streptophyta > Pinopsida > Cupressales > Cupressaceae > Chamaecyparis > Chamaecyparis obtusa. The sequence continues at coordinate 18,253 of BSBK01004639.1, read as the reverse complement.
TCCCCCACAAGGGAAAAACTTAGTGTAGTAGAGAAAGAGAAACAACACCCAACTGAGTACAGAGTTGTTCAAAAGAAGCCTGAAGAAGAGATTTAGTAAAAATATTTGCCACTTGTGCCTGAGTAGGAACATAAATCAACTTGAACTCATTTGCAAGTACATGATCACACAAAACATGAAGTTTGATGGCCACATGTTTGGTGCGTGAGTGCATAATGGGATTTTTACTTAACTGAATAGCACTCATATTATCACACATGATACAAATAGGTTTAGGAATTTGAATACCAAGATCAGATAATTGATATGTCATCCAAATTAATTGAGCACATCAAGTTGTAGTAGAAACATACTCAGACTCACAAGTAGATAAAGTGACACAGTCCTATTTCTTACTATGCCAAGCAACCAAACGATTACTTAATAAAAATGTAGCACCACTAGTGCTCTTTTTGTCATCTGATCCACCCCAATCTGAATCAGTATATCCAAGCAAAGTGAAATCATTAGTATGTGGATACCATAAACCAAAATCAAGAGTACCTTGAATGTACTTAAAAATCTGAGTAACAGCATTAAGATGAGATTGTTTGGGAGAAGATTGAAAATGGGATGCCAGACAAACAACTTGCATCAAATCTAGTCTAGATGTTGTAAAATATAATAGATTACCAATCATAGATCTGTAATAAGTTTGATCCACTGGAGGTGAATCATCATTTTTAACAAGTTTGCACCCTATTTCCATAGGTGTGCTGATAGGTCTACAATCTATCATATTAAATTTCTTTAACATTTCTTTGGCATATTTTGATTGAGACAAGAATAAACCATGCTCAAGCTATGTCACTTGTAGACCAAGAAAGAATGTCAGCTCACCCAAAAGAGACATTTCAAATTCAGATTCCATGATATCAGAAAAATGCTTTGACAATGCATCATTAGTTGACCCAAAAATAATATCATCTACATAGACTTCCACAGCTAAGATATCTCCATTAACATTTTTAATATATAAAGTGTTGTCCACACTTCCACATGTAAAACCATTTGATGTAAGATGCTTATCTAGTCTGGAATACCAGGCTCGAGGAGCTTGTTTTAAGCCATATAAGGCCTTTTTAAGATGATATACATAATCAGGTTTATTAGATGACTCAAACCCTTCTGGCTATTCCATATAAACTTCTTCATCAAGATAGCCATTTAAAGAAGTAGTTTTAACATCCATTTGATAAACAATGAACTTTTTGTAACTAGCATATGCAAGAAAGATTCTAATGGATTCTAACCTTGCAACTGGTGCAAAAGTCTCACCAAAGTCAATACCTTCCTGTTGAGCATAACCTTTACACACAAATCTAGCTTTATTCCTTACTACTTTTCCATCTTCATTTAGTTTATTTCTAAAAATCCATTTCCCACCTATAACATTCTTGTTATTGGGTCTAGGAACAAGTTCCCATGTCTGATTTTTCTCAATCTGATTTATTTCATCTTTCATAGCATTCATCCAGCAAGGTTTTGTCAAGGCTTCAGTCATAGTTTTTGGTTCAAAGTCTGATAGCAGACAAAAATGTTCTACAATATGAGCATGTTCATCAAGTTTGGCTTTTCTTCTAGTTAGAATTCCTCCCTCTACAGCTCCAATGACTTAAGATTCAGGATGTCTTTTTGCTATGATTCTTGAAGGAGTCTTTAAAGGAATTTTTGATTCTAGAGAATCTGAACAATGTTCTTGATCAATATGATAGAAAGTTCTTGATTATAAATATCAGTCTTATGATGTTCACAAGACATGTGTTCTCTTCTTTGCAAAGACTCTTCTTCAACACAACTTTCATTGTTATTGTGTAATAAAGAGCTTTCATCAAAAATCACATTAATTGACTCAATGACTTTATTCAACCTTGTATTATAACATTTGAAAGCTTTACTTTGCATAGAATATCCTAGAAAAATACCCTCATCAAATTTGGAATTAAAATTGTCTAACAAATCATTGTCCTTTTTAATAAAACATTTATAGCCAAATTTTTTGAAATTCTTAACATTAGCAGTTTTTCCATGCCAAAGTTCATAAGGAGTATATGTTGTTCTTACTTTGATTTGAGCCCTATTAAGAATATATACAGCTATATGAATGACTTCTTTTCAGAATTTATTAGGTAATTTTTCTTCATTCAACATAGTTCTAGCTATTTGTTTAACTGTCATGTTTTTCCTTTCCACAACACCATTTTGTTGTGGTGTACGAGCAGTTGAAAACTGCCTCTTAATACCATGTTTTTCACAATATTCTATGAATTCTTGAGAGGTGAATTCTCCACCTCTGTCTGACCATAAGCACTTCAACTTTAGATTCTCCATCCCCACATGTTAACCCCAGTGGCCTCTCTAGTGGGGTGAGAGAGAGAGAGAGAGAGAGGCCACTAGGGTTAACACGTGGGGATGGTGCGTTAAAATGCAATTGACATCAATAAAATCCACTCCGTATCTCCTAAAATCTTTCGTAGATTATTTTTTATTTAGGGCCCATTCAAAGTAATGATGGCCTTTAAAAGGAAACCTTGTGTTGATATGCCACATCAAACCCCTTTTGCAATTTATAGACCCTCCACAACAAGCCATGTGGCAAATGAAAGAAGTTGAGGAAGAGGTGGTGAAAATGTGATAGCACCTAGCCCCACCAGTAGGCGCCCAACCCAAGCTCCAATTTTTAAACTTCATGGACTCTAGATTATCCAACTCTCATTTCCCAGCTAAGAAGGTCTTGAGTATTTTTGGGAAGTTGATTGACAACTCTCCAACACCGAAGCCTATCAAGATGCAGACCGGTAGCAACCATGGCATCAACAACATAGTTTCCTTCTCTAAAGGTGTGCATGATAGTAACCCTATGAGTGCACTCCATTAAGCCACAGATATCATCTAAAATACTATTAACTTTCCAGCCAGTGCTACAATTTCCTTGAGTAGCATCAATGATGACTTTGGAATCCCCTTCAATAGTGATGCTAGTACATCCCATGGTAATGGTAATTTTCAAGCCCCAGAGGAGAGCCATACCTTGAGTCTGATTGACAATATAATTATGAAGGGGCCCAACATAGGTAGCCACCAAATGACCCCTATGATCATGAATGATGCCGCCAATAGCTTGGAGATCATTGCAGGTTGAGCCATCAAAATTGAGTTTGTGCCAGGTAGCCTGGGGGGAATCCATTTACATGGTGTAAGCTTGGTGCTATCAAATTTGGTGAATCCCTTATCAATACCCCAAATCTTGGTAATTTTGTGGTCCCAACTAGAAGGGGGGAGACTTGGGGTCTTCTAGTGGGAGACGAATAAACTTTCTTATAATAATTTGAGACCGAGCTAGAATACTATCATAGCATTAAGCTCAGTCTTCTTGAAAATCCTATTATTACATTCCTTCCAGAGGGTCCAACAAAAGATGGGAAGGGCCTAATTCCAGAGGAGTTTTATCATGGGGTGGTGGGAAGGAGACGGCTAGTTGTGAAACCAGTCATGGGTGTCCTTGTTAGGGGCCCACCAAATGTAGAGTCAGACAAAAATCTGCTGCCAGACCTCGGTAGAAAATTTGTACTGAATGAATAGGTGATTTATACTTTTCTCCTCACTTTTTCATAAACAACACCTATTAGCCAGACTAAATCTCCACTTAGTGAGGTTGTCAAGAGTGAGAATTTTTTCATGGAGCACCATCCACCAAAATAAGTTCACCTTAGGGATCAGTTGAGGTTGCCACACTTTCTTCCAGCAAGTAGTGACAACAATTTCCGTGATCAGCTGATTATAAGCCATTTTAATAGTGAAGCCGCCATTTTTGGGTATGTCACCATAAAAGTCTATCAGGCTGATCAATCAGGGGAATGCGAATAGACTAGATTAATTTATTGAGTTTGGTAGCAAGATTAACAAGATTTGGTCTATCCCTCGGGATAGGAGTGATATCAATCCACTTACCATTGGTGATGAAGTTAAAGACAAGGCTACCAACACCATGGGTGAGAATGTTCCTTAATTGGGAAAAGTAGGTAGAGGCTAGAATAATATCTGATAGCCAAGGATCCTCCCAAAACCCGGTGTCCCTACCATTTTCCAATTACCAAAAGGTCCCTTTTTCTAGGCTACTTCTACTCTTAAGAATGTTGTTCCAAATTTTGGATCCTCTCAGGTGGCCCTGTTCCATGAAGATCTTATAGAAGCGTCCTCCATCAAGGTACTTGGCTTCCATAATTTTGCACCAGTCAAGAGATCCTGAGACAATGGTCCAAGCCATCTTGGATAGCAGGTCCCTATTAAGGTTGTGAGTTCTCCTCAGCCCTAGACCCCCTAATTATTTAGGGAGGCAAAACTTGTCCCAACTGACCAAAGGTAGCCTTCTCTTTTCCTCAGACCCCGACCAAAAGAAGGTGCCCTGTATCTTTTCCAGTTTGTCAGCCATGAAACTAGATATTTTGAAAATGGAAAGGAAATAGACAGGTATAGCTTGAAGAGAAGAAATAAGAAGTTGGAGCTTACGAGCACTACTAAGTAATTTAACTTTCCATCCTGCCAGCTTCCTTTGGGTTCATTCGAGGATGGAGTTCCAAAATGCTTTCTTCACATCTTTGACAGTTAGGGGAAGTCCAAAATTTTCAAGATATTAGTTTGAATTGTAGGTTTAGTGTTGAAGAAGAACATTCAACTTTTGTGATAGTTAATGTGTTGGCTCGAAGCAATACCATATCTATCCAACATTAGTTTCCACATCCTGGCCTCCTTGACCGAAGAGGTTGTTGGAGATTTGCCAGTAAGCTAGTGCTGACTATATGTTTTTCATTGATGAAAACATATGGTAAGTAGCATGTGTGGAAGACTTATGCAATAAGATTTGAGTATATGTAGCATGGACATGTTATCAACATGATATCATGGACGTAGAGGTTAATTACTAGTATAGATAGTTATATAGCAGCTTGTGTCAGCAGTGTTCCTAACAGAGTTACAAGTAGTATTCTGTGAGTGATTATCCGTATAGTTATCATGGAGCCTTGCACATTTGGATATGTGATGGAGACATGTTAGTGTTGTTACATTCATGGACGTAGATTCTGATGTGTAGTAGAAGTGAAGTTATGCAGTCACTATTCACCAGTTGCAGTTTCCTGTGTTTATCCAAAAGAGCTGACAAAGATTATATTGGTACAGGAGTTATGCCTATCATTTTAGTATGCATGCTTGGATTAGTGATTGGAGAAGAGTTAAGAATGTTTGGTTAAGAGCTCATGATGTAATTCATCTTGAGGAGAAAGTATCAGTTAATTTGGCAAAGCCGACAGTGTGTAGCGTGTGTCTACACTTATTGATTTGGACAGGTCCCAGTTTGTGTTGTGTGCTTAGTAGAGCCAATTGAGATGTTATTGGATAGTGTTATTGTTTCTCTAATATGATTTCAAGGCAGTTCTAATAGGCCAACTTGATTATATCATTTAGAGGGAAGATACTTATAGCCGGTCATTTGTGATCACTAGAAGCATGGCATGAAGATGAAAGATTAGAGTAGAGCAGAGAGTGCGAAGTGTTGTGCCATCAATAAGAGGTATATGTGATAGAGAAAAGAGAGTGTGCTATTCATTGGAACTAATCAAGACAATAGGTCTACCTTGTAGTTCACCAAGATCTAGATATAGTGTGTATATGTTATTCAGCAGGTTGCAACCTTCACCCCTTTGAGCAGTGAGCTCTTGGATAGTGCATCCTCACCCCTAACAAGATCAATCATAAAAGACTCCTAACAAGGTCTGACCTTTAACCAAGTCACTATACTTATTGTATTGTAAAGATCAACCCATAAAAGGGTTGTAAGATCTTCTAACAAGGATCATAATACACTAGTGCAGTTTATTAGTGGGTGTTAATTCTCACCAGGGTTTTTACCTATTTGGGTTTCCCCGTAACCAAAATATTGTTGTTGTGTTCAAGTGTTCTTTCATTGTGTTTATGCTTAATGTTTAAGTATACATAATTGGATAAAGAATTGAAACTTGTAGATAACTGATTCACCCCCCCTCTCAGTTATCTCTTGGGACTATTCCTAACAATTGGTATCAGAGCCAAGTGCCTCAGAGAGTTTTTTTAACAACTTGAGGTTGATTAGATGGCATTCTTTAGAAAAGATAGTCCTAAATTTGATGGAGAGAACTATCTTGATTGGAAGAACAAAATGGTGACACAATTGCAGTGCATTGCTTTTGAAGTTTTTGAAGTGGCTATCAAAGAAGTTAAGATCCCCTCTCTAGCAGATCTTGCAAAGGATGATGCTACTAGAAAGCAAAAGGAGTTGTTCCATCAGAATGCAATAACCAAAGAAGCCCTTATTACTGCCTTATCTGATAGTGAGTTTTCAGAGATAAAGAAAGTAGACACAGCTTACAAGATATGTAAGCACCTAGAAGACATGTTTGAAGGAGATACACAAGAAAAGAATGCACGTAGAAAGACATGGAAGAAAAGATACAATGCATTAAAGATTCTACCTGAAGAAGACATCAAATATTACAACCAAAGGATTAATGAAGTAGTTGTTGGAATCAGGAACAATGGTGGAGAGATCTCAGAGGAATACATTATGGATAAGTTGATGACTACTCTTATAGGAGAGTATGAAAACAAGATCAAAATCCTTGATGAGACCATGTAGCTTACAAAAAATTTCAAGAGAGAGACCTTGATCCTCAAAATTTCAGCTTTTGAGATTTCAAGATTGAAGACAGAGCCTAAAAGTGAGAAAACCTTCAAAGCATCAGTCCATGGTAAGAAATCTTTAAACACTTCTGGTAATTTTGATGATAAAGATGAAGATAAAGAGATAGATGATATTATTTCTATGATTGCTAAGAAAGAAAGAAAAGGAAAAGGAAAGTATGAAGGTCAATTACCATTCAAATTTTTCTCCTGTAATAAGATTTGTCACTTTGCATCTAAGTGTCCTACAAGAGTTAAGAAATTCAGAACTGATTACAAGCCTAAGTATGCAAAAGAATGTTACTATGTTGGTGATGGAGTTTCTAATGATGATTCAGTTGAAGATCAAATTGGATTCATTTATATTATGGAGAAGATGTTTGATGAGATGGATCGTGAAGATGAGAAAAAGGAACAAGAGCTAGCATTGATTTCACAAGTAGACATAAAGATAGATTGGATTATAGATAGCGGTTGTTCACATCACATGATAGGTGATGAAGAAAGATTTGTTCATTTGGAAAAATACAAAGTTGGCATGGTTAGATTTGGAGATAACACTCCTAAACCTATCATTGGTAGAGGAGCTATCACATTGGATGGAAAGAACAACACTGATGATGTTCTTTATGTAGATAGTTTGCAGCATAACCTTCTTAGTGTTGGGCAGTTGCTTGACAAAGGTTATCAGTTGGAGTTCAAAGAGAACAAGTGCATCATAAACAACAAGGATGGTGAAATGATTGCATTAGGATCAAAGAATAAAGGTAATGTTTTTCATCTTAATTCAGAAGCAAAGTGTTTTGTTGCTAAAGTAGATGACCATTGGCTATGGCATAAAAGACTATGTCATATCAATTTTGATAACATAGTAAAGATAAGCAATGTAAATGTAGTAAGAGATCTACCTAGGATAGAAAAGCTAGTTGATACTATTTGCAGAGAATGTGTGATGGGAAAACATATGAGGAATTCATTCAAAAGAGAGCATAATTCAATAGAGAACAAGTTTGATTTGAGTCATACAGACCTATGTGGACCAACTCAAACAAGATCATACTACGGTGAAAGGTATTTCATTTTGTTTGTTGATTATTATTCTAGAATGATGTGGGTTGTGTTCTTGAAAGATAAGTTAGAAGCATTTGAGAAATTCAAAATATTCATAGCTAAGGTTGAGAATGAATCTGGACTAAAGATAAAGTGTCTAAGACCGGATAGAGGAGGAGAATTAACCTCAGACAGATTCTATGAGTACTACAAAGAACATGGCATAAAGAGATAGTTGAGTGCACCTAGAACCCCTCAGCAGAATGGGATTGCAAAGAGAAGGAAAAGGATCATCCTTGATACAACGTGCACCATCATGATTGAAGGAAAAATTGCACACACCTATTGGAGATATGTGGTCAATACAACAGTCTATACCATTAAGAGAATACAATTGAGGCCTGGCGCGGACAAGACACTTTATGAGCTATGGTTTGGTAATATGTTCCCATAGTGAAATACTTCAGAATCTTTGGAAGAAAGTGCTACATCAAGAGGGATGAAGCAATAGGCAAGTTTGATGCAAGAAGTGATGAAGGTATTTTCCTTGGTTACTCTACTAAAAGAAAAGCTTATAGATGTTTCAATTGGAGATTGAAGAAGATCATTGAAAGTGATCATGTTAAGATTTATGAAAAGTTTATAATTCAAGAAAGATATGATTATGCACCTATGATTGAAGAACCCAGTCCTTCCACTAGTGAGACAGTTGTTGAAGAGATGTTTGATAGTATTGATGTATTATTCAATGACCCTGAAACAAGTGAAGAAGAAACTCAAAAGGTAGATAAGACAGTATCACCTAAATTTCCAAAGTTTACATCTAGATATCACTCTAAGGATGACATCATTGGAGATAAGAGTGGCAAAGTCACAACAAGATCAAAAGAAAAAGTTCAACAGGCAATGAAGTGATATGTTTACTATCTCAGATTGAACCTTTAAGTGTTGAAGATGCATGTAATGATTTAGATTGGCATGATTCTATGAAAGAAGAACTAGATTAGATTATTAAGAATCATACTTGGGAATTGGTCCCAAGACCTAGTAATAAGAATGTGATTGGAACCAAGTGGATATTCAGAAACAAGATGAATGAAGATGTTATAATAGTAAGGAATAAAGAAAGGTTAGTATGTAAGGGATATGCGCAAAGAGAAGGTATTGATTATTCCAACACATTTACACCTGTGAGTAGATTAGAAGCCATTAAGTTGTTTCTAGCTTATGTGATAGTCAAAAACTTCAAAGTTTATTAGATGGATGTTAAGTCAGCATTCTTGAATGGAGAGTTAAAGGAATAAGTATACATTGAGTAGCTAGAAGGATTCACCTTATCAGACAGGCCTGATATGGTATGCAGATTGAAGAAAGCCCTCTGTGGACTTAAGCAAGCCCCTAGAGCTTGGTATGAGAGACTTGATAGATATCTAACAAAAATTGGATTCAAGAAAGGAGAAGCGGATTGTAATCTATTTATAAGAAAGACATCTGAAGGTTTACTACTTGTAGCTATATTTGTTGATGACATTAGCTTTGGTGGTAATGACAAACTTAGTGCAGAATTTGATAAGGAGATGTAGAGCGAGTTTGAGATGAGCATGATTGGACCTATCAAATACTTTTTGGGATTACATGTGCAATAGATAGAGAAAGGTATTTTCATTAATCAGTCTAAATATGTGAAAGAGATATTGAAGAAGTTTAAGATGGATGATTGCAAGCTAGTGGGTACACCTATGATAACAGGATGCAAGCTTACAAAAGAAGATGATTCTCCAGTAGTAGATATAACATTGTACAAGTCTATGATTGGTAAAATCATATATCTTACTCAACCTAGACCTAATATTTCTAACGCAATTGGCATAGTTGGAAGATTTACAGTAGAGCCTAAACAAAGTCACCTCATGGCAGCAAAGAGAATATTCAGATATTTGAATGGAACTATAGATTATGGTCTATGGTATCCTAATTCAGAGAATGTTGAGCTTCATGTATATACAGATGAAAATTGGGTAGGATGCGTTGATGATAGAAAAAGTACATCAGGAGGAGCAATATTTCTTGGTTACAGACTTGTCACTTGGACAAGCAAGAAGCAGAATTGTATTTCTCAATCAATAGTGGAAGCAGAGTATGTTGTAGTAGCTTTGAATTGTTCTACAATTTTTTGGATCAAGCAGATGATAAAGGATTTTGGAATTCAGATCGATTATCCTATCATTATTCATTGTGATAACACTAGCACTATCAACATGTCAAAGAATCCTATGATGCATGCAAAGACAATACACATAGAGATTAAGTATCACTTCCTAAGAGAGAAAGTGGAAGAGAAAGAAGTCAAGTTGGACTATGTGAGTACTAAAGATCAGTTAGCAGACATATTCACAAAGCCTTTATCGAAGGATACTTTTGATTATCTCAGGGAGAAGCTGGGAGTAATTACCTTCACTAATTCTGATTAGAGAAAGTGGAGAGAGCATCAGTCCTCAGTGACTGATGGATGGTTGACTAATCTACTTCAGGAGTAGTACCAGTGCTTAAATGTTTGGTGCTCTTTTCCATTGATGTCAAAGTGGGAGTAGTATATAGTCATGAAAAATAGTATTAAAGGGGGAGTAGATACATAAATATATAGAAGCAAGGGGGAGTAGTATTCAGTCATGAAAGCAGTTTAGTTGAGGAAATGGAGAATGTTGAAGAATATTACAATAGATGAAGGATTCATCCTTGGAAGAGTTTTGATGAGGAAATGGAGAATGTTATAAAAGAATTGTTCACTTGGATTGGTGATGTTTTTTCATTCCATATGTTTCCATCCCTGGAAAAGGGGGATATTGTTGGAGATTTTCCAGAAAGATAGCATGGACATGTTATCAACATGATATCATGGATGTAGAGGTTAATTGTTAGTACAGACAATTATATAGCATCTTGTGTCAGCAGTGTTCCTGACAGAGTTAGAAGCAGTGTTCTATGAGTGATTGTCCCTATAGTTATCATGTTGCCTCATGCATTTGGATATGTGATGGAGACATGTTTGTGTTGTTAAATTCATGGAAATAGAGTCTGATGTGTAGTAGAAGTGAAGTTATGTAGTCGCTATTCACTAGTTGCAGTTTCCTATATTTATCCAGAAGAGCTGACATAGATTATATTGGTACAGGAGTTATGCCTATAATTTTGGTATGCATGCTTGGATTAGTGATTGGAGAAGAGTTAAGAATGTTTGGTTAAGAGTGCATGATGTAATTCAGCTTGAGGAAAAAGTATCAGTTAATTTGGTAGAGCCAACAGTGTGTAGTGTGCGTCTACACTGATTGATTTGGACAAGTCCCACTTTGTGTTGCATGCTTAGTAGAGATGACTGAGATGTTATTGGAGAGTGTTATTGTTTCTCTTATGATTTCAAGGTGGTTCTAATAGGCTGACTTGATTATATCATTTAGAGGGGAGATACTTATAGCCGGTCATTTGTGATTGCTAGAAGCATGGCATGAAGATGAAAGATTAGAGTACAGCAGAGAGTGTGAAGTGTTGTGCCATCAAGAAGTGGTCTATGTAAAAGAGAAGATAGAGTGTGCTATTCATTAGAACTGATCAAGATAGTAGGTCTACCTTGTAGTTCACCAAGATCCAGATATAGTGTGTATATGTTATTTAGAAGGTTGCAACCTTCACCCCTTTGAGTAGTGAGCTCTCAAACAGTGCATCCTCACCCCTAACAAGGTCAATCATAAAAGACTCCTAATTGGGTCTAACCTTTGACCAGGTCACTGTACTTATTGCATTGTAAAGATCAACTCCTAACAGTGTTGTAAGATCTTCTAACAAGGATCATAATACACTAGTGTAGTTTATTAGTGGGTGTTAATTCCAACCGGGGTTTTTACCTATTTGCATTTCCCCGTACGTAAAAAAAATATTAGTGTTGTGTTCAAGTGTTCTTTCATTGTGTTTATGCTTAATGTTTCAGTATACTTAATTGGATAAAGAATTGAAACTTGTAGATAACTGATTCAACCCCCCCCCCCTTTCAGTTATCTCTTGGGACTATTCCTAACAGAGGTGCCAAAGAAGAAGGTGCCATCCAAAAACTATTGTAGGACTAGTGGGGGAAGGATAGTAGAAGGTTTAATACCCTCAATTTCTCTGGATTGTGCCATCTGCATCATATTACGACCCAAAACCTCAGTCAGAAGGATGAAGAGGTAGGGGGGGAGGGGGTCCCCTTGGCAAAGACCCTTGCTAGGAGAGAACTTGGTGCCCGGTCTACCGTTGAGTGACACAAAAAATCTAACCATTCCAGTACAAGATTTGACAAAAGATATGAAGTCTTGAGAGAAGCCAAAAGAAGTTAGGACCTTATAAAGGAAGGTCCAATTGACTTTATCATAGGCTTTAGAAATGTCAAGTTTGAGGGTCATTCCAGCATCTTTACTGTGGTTTATAGAGTGAAGGATTTCATGAGTGGTAATGGCAGCATCCATGATTTGTCTTCCTAGAACAAAACCTTTCTAATTGGGATTAACGATCTTTCCAAGAAAAGGTTTGATTTCATTAACCATGATCTTGGAGAAGATTTTGTAAAGGGTAATAAAGAGACTAATGGGTCTAGAATCCTCCATTATTCTGGGCTCTGCACACTTCAGGACAAGAACTATATAGATGTCATTGAGCTGCTTAAGAATTTTGTTAGTTCTGAAGAAGTCCTGGGCTGCACGAATCACATCATAACCAACAATATCCCAAAATTCCTAGAAAAAGGTAGGGAGAACCCATCAAGGCTAGGGGCTTTGAAGGGTCCCATAGAGAACACTTCTTTAAGGCCTTCCTCATCAATGACCCTGGAGAAGAGGGAGTTGTTATCAATGTCAGTGACCACCTTAGGAAGGAGGGAGGTGAACTAGTTTTGGAGATTGTCTAAGTTCCCAACATTGATTTCAGTAAAGGTATTGAAGAAATAATCTGTAGCCAGATTTCCCAACAAGGTAGGGTCAGAAATATCATTCCCTAGATTATTAGTTAGAGTGCAAATGGAATTATGTCTCTTATGTTTGCAAGAAGATTAATGGAAAAAGGTAGTGTTGTGGTCCCCCTATTTGAGCCATATCACCCTGGATCTTTTTTTCTAGAAGACTTCCTCATTAGCTAGAGTCTCCTTCTAGCTTTTTCTATCCTTTTCTTCCTCGATGTGAAGATCAGGTGATAGGTTACCAACAACCATCTTCCCTTGGAGAGTTTCCAGCTTCTCAACCAAAGCTTTTTGGTTGTGAAAGATGCTCCCAAAAGTAGTTGTGTTCCAACCTTTGACAACTCCTCTAATGATTTCCAATTTAGGGGCCACCTGAAACATGGTCATACCTCTGATAGGAGTATACCACCATTGATGGATCCTATCTTGAAGGTTGGGGTGAGAAGCCCACATAATTTTATACTTGAAGGGAGCAAGATAGGGGTGCTTCCCGTCCAACCATTTGAGTAGAAGGGGGTTGTGATTAGAAGTGGTTCTAGGGAGAGCCATTAGAGAGCACGATGGTCCCAAATCCCATGAAGAAGAGGAAAGGACCCTATCTAGCCACACCTAGATGAGGTTTTTCCCCTTTCTATTATTAGTCCAGGTGAAGGGGTTTCCCTTAAGATCCATATCATAGACGCCATTCAAGCTAACAAAGCTGGACAGGTCCCCCATGCTGTCGGTGTAATCCGTAATGCCACTACACTTTTTAGAAGGGTATAGAGGAGAGTTGAAGTCCCCTACCACTAGAAAATTTGAGTCCTATAGGGGGAGAAAGGAGGTTATTAACTCCTCCCAAACCTCCTTTCTCCCTTGGTGAGAGTTAGGAGCATAAATGTTGAAACAGTGCCAGAGAGCCACTGGGGACATGAAGGAAACATCAAGATGATACTGGGAAAAGCTAAGAGCTTCCCCTTGAACCTTAGACAGATTCTAGAGTGAAGAAATCCCTCCAGAAGCCCCATGAGCCTCAGAATAAAAGAACTTGGCACCAAGCTAGAGTCTTCCCACAAGAGCATCAAAATTACTATAAGACATTTTAACTTCCTGAATTAGGAGAATATTAACTCTATAGTCACTTATATACTACTTGACAACAAGCTATTTCTAGGGATTATTTAGACCCCAAATGTTCTACGAGAAAAGAATCATTTCTTACCTTTTTGTGTGAGGTTGAGGGTCTGCTACCTTCTAGCAGTGATCTCCTTTGTTGTGCTCCTTTGTCTTTTGACCCTATCAGACAACCATCCTAGTTTTGTGTCCACTCCAACATCAATTTTTTCATTCCTTGCCTTCTTCTATTGGGTTATCCATTCTCCCCCGTCATTCTTCAGCATTGCTTTAGGCACTAGCAGAGTACTGTAGGCTAGCTATTGGGGGTCAGTGTCACTGGTGTTAAGAACCACTTCCATCATTGAAGTACCCAAAGCCTCCATGAGAGGTGGCTCAACTAGTTTATCTGTACTTTCCATGAGAACTAGGCCATGGTAGTCACAATGTTTAGTCTTCAATTCACTATTAGAGGAGAAATCTCCATCCTCATTCATAGCCTTACCCACTAACATTTGTAGTCTTTAGAGGGGAAGAACCATCAGGAGTGGTGTTCTTTAGTTTAAGCTTCGATAGCTTAGGTGTCTTGCAGTCCTTCCTGGTATGCCCTTTAGCATTACAATCTTGATAGAAAAGAGTAGCATTCTCATAGACAATGGCTTGGGTCCATTTCCCCAGTTTGGATTTGAGAACAAAATTTTTTGGGAGAGTCTTGTTAATGGGGACATTAATGTAGAAGTGGGAAAAAACTAGGTGAGATTTTGAGAGGGTTATCAGGTCTGCAGAGATGTAATGACCAAAAGAGTTCCCTATCCATTTGAAAGCATGTTCATCCCAGAACTCAAGTGGAAGACCAGGAAGACAAACTCAAACATGAGCCATCTTGTTAAGGTCAGCAGAAGGGTCAAATCCTAGTTTCCATTTAGCCAGAGTGAGGAGGTGCTTGTCGTAAAGCCACAAACACGCAAGGATAAGGGAAAGGTCCTCAGCCACCATGAGTCAAAAGAGGAAGAGTCCTCCCGGCATAGCGGAGGTAACCATGCTCCCTTTCAGCTTCCAGTGGATTCCCACCCATTTCCTAACCATATAAATGGTGGGTCTGAAATTGTAGAACCATCCAACCAAGGCCAGATGGCATTCCGCCATAGTTTTATCCATAATGGAGTCGGGGAGCAAGATCTGAGTGCCTTCTTCTGTGATTCTTGCCACAAAAATGGAGGTTTCCAACTCAGCATGTTGTGTCCCCACTAACATGCCTTTCCAGTTGGCCTTGGGCCCAGAGAGGGGCAGGGAATCCAAAGTACCTGTCGCGGTAACTTTGTTGGAGTCAGACAAAAGCATAACAATAGAGGCAAAAGAGGGTTGCTAGGGGGGAGGGGGTTCCTCCCCAAAAACATCCGCCATGAAAGGAATTAAAAAAAAAATTGTGCCCTAGTTGCAGAGCTCCTTGTTCGTGGTGGAGGACTCTTGTTGTAATGCCTGGGTTAACAAATAAATGTTTACACTTCTCATTCCCCATAATTGTTATATAAATTTAGTTGAAATAATTATTTATATGACTTTAGTTGAAATAATTGTTTATATAAATTTAGTTAAAATTTTAATTTTTTATTTAAATTGTTATAGATAAATTAGAAATAAATTAGAATTTCATTTTTCTCATAATTAAAAATTATATTGTATAAATTGATGGTTAAGAGTTATTTTTATGTTTGAATTGTTCAGGTTAATTATGTAAAATTGAATAATTGTAAATATTTTTTTAGATTAGGAATACATTTAAATTTTAATAAGTGACATTCTAACATTCAATTATTTTAATTTATACTATTATTCTTATAATATATATTTTTAGTTATAAATATTGATTTATCTAA
>BSBK01004638.1:645000-775942 GCA_027943335.1 Chamaecyparis obtusa | reverse complement strand
AAATGGCATGTCAGCCTGACTTTGAATTGAACAATTCCTCTATATAGGTCCCTGTGACATATGTCTATCTTGGTTTGTAACTAATCTTATATACTAAGATTTTTGGATGTGATGGTCTTGTACTATGAGTATGAAAAATTTGGACATAAATGGTTTAGTGTTGAAAGTATTAATAAATAGTGGAACTTCTATCTTTTGACATGACATGCAAAAATTTGTAAACCCCCATTCGAACTATTGAGAAAATCTGAGGGCTCCTCCCTTTCTCCTCTGCATCCTCAAGCTAGGGAGAATCAATGGGCAAAGCTAGTCTCAAAAAGGCATAAGAAGGTAAAAGATCCCTTAAACTCAACAAAGCTTAAACTAATCTCCAGGAACAATGACATGACCTCTTTCGTTCTACCAGTAGAGAATCGATACAATTCCCTACTCTCTCCAAATACCCTAAACCTAAATATAAGCCCAATAAGCATCCTAAAAAAGAAAGCCCTTTATTCTCCCCCACAACGCAGGATCAAGGCTATACAACTGCTTCCAACGGAGCCAGAAGTAGAAGCTAACCCTAGAGAGGGTGAGCATTTGCAAAAATGGATTCCTTATTCACCTCCCCACCGAAGACTGAAACCCTTGACTTCTCCTTGTAATACCCCAAAAATGGGCTTCAGTACCATTGACCTCCTACATCAACAAATCAATCAAAATCGATGCTAAAGTCCTAACCTAAGGCACATCTGCACATCAAACTATCAAAATCCTAATTGATCCTATTCTAATTCTTCATCGGGGAATATTCCTAATTTATCCTAATTATTTCTAACTAAATATTATTTGGCGATAAATGATATTATTTTATTTATCCAAAGTTGATTAATTGAATATGTTAAATATTTAATTAATTAATCTTTATTTGGGCACTTAATTATTTTTAATTATATTTAATTAAATTTAATCTTAATTAATATTTTTTATTTGACAATAAATCATAATTCTAAAAATAATTTATTGAATATTCATTTAATTGATTAAAATCAAATTGTCAAATTTTATAATATGATTTTGGATAAAGTTTGATTTAATAATTGATTAACCCATAAATTACTTATTTAATTGTTCAAATCAGTTAAGCTGAGAATAAAACACAGAAATTAAAATAAATCAATAATTATCTATGCAAAAATCAGAAGATCGATTAAACTCAAAAACAACTCTTTGATTCATTTTGTTAACTTTCCAAACTCAACATGTAATTGTGAGTTTAAAGGCAGATTGGAGTGATCTCAACATCTAATTTTGAGTTAAAAAGCTGATTTGCATGATTTTACTAGATAATTGTTTCTAATTTATTGATAACTCATCAATCAATTCAAGTTGATCAAGGAGTGATTTTTGGGTTTTCCATGAGTTCTCAAACCCTAGATTTCTATATAAATAGGCCTTAGTCCTTCACAAAAGGAGATCACAAATTTGGAGAACCCTTACACATGCAATCTGGAGAATAGCAATGCCATACTGGTGAATTATTGAGATTGTGAAGTGTGGAGATCCATTGCTAACATTACTTTTCTTGTTTTGCATTCATATCTAGATTCAATTCGTTATTGTCAAGTTTTTAGATCATCTTTCATATAGCTTTCATCGCTATTTTTCATAGAAAATCCAAAAACATAGATTAATTTTGCATTTATTTCATAGCTTTCATGTTCAAATCCTTCATTTAGATGTCGCATTGTCACTAATCTTGGTCATATTCTAAGAATACCATACTTGCATCTATTAGAAGGTAGTAAATCACCTAGTTAATGATACATCTATTTATCACTTATTTTTCTGTCATTAATTAATAATGTTTTACTAATGTGTTGTGTCTTCTAAATAGGTACAATTTTCATAGACATATTTCTAGCACCCACCGTGGGGCCTGACATTGGGTTTCCATTTTTATTTCGTCCATTTTTTTGACATTTTCAATTCAAGATTCAAGTTTTCAAAAAAAAAAATCATACAATCTTGTACGCCATTTGTAGATTTTCGTATCAGAACTCTCTGTCTATCATATGACATACGACATTTTTGAAGTGTTGTACTGGTTGTTATACTTTGTCATATTGAACTTGAAGTATTGTGTCTGCAGGTACCCATTCTCATATCGTATCTGAAGTGTCATATGGGCACAGGTATATTATTTTACTACTTTTCATGCTAGTTTGTCAATTGTCATATGGGATTTCTAATCAATTTTTGAGACATTTGATTTTAGATTTGACTGACAGTTGACCCTAATGTTTGTTGTTTTCTGGTGAATAATCATTTTTGATAGCCTAACTCATTTTTGCAGGATAAGAGATGAAGACATGAGCATAAAAACCCATCTCTTGGCCTCTTCTTATCTTGTCTTCTAAGCCCTTGTTTGCGGGAAACCCTTACATAAAATCGCTTGCCAAAGACACTCGTATCATCAAAAATTTTAACAAGTGGTTTTGCAGGTTGCTGCATCTTCTTTGAGAAAATATTATTTTTGCTTAATATTTCATTTTCATAGGTATCTAGTTAATTAGGTATGTGCTTCTATTGACATTGAGGCAAATATTGAGGGGTCATTGAGTTTGTTCCTAAGTCAACAACAAGTAATACATATCTTCTCCTAGTTAGGTTAAGGCTAGGTGTGTTTGATTCATTGAGTCAAATCCCAAATGTTTGTTATGATTGTGAGCCTATTGCTATGTTCAACACCCTCAAACAATCCAATACACAGATTTTCAAAACTGAACAATGAAATTTGCAAAACATTTTTGAGACCAAAGACACTAGAATCTTGAAAATCTTGAAAAATTAAAGCAAAATCCTTTTTTGGGGTAAACTATCATCCTGAACCTTTAATTGTCATATGAAAATTGCTTTTATCCTACAAGTATCATATCAGAACTCTCCAAGTGTTGTAGGGGAAGCCATACAGTGTCATACGAAAGTTGCCAAGAATCCTGAGCAAAAATAATCCATGGCTTCAATTGTCATACAAGATTCTGCAAGTGTCATGGAAGACCCCATTATGTGTCATATCTATCAAAAAAGAATGTCTAGAGGCTACAATAAGAAGGTCAGAAATAGAGAATTTTAGGTTGGCGATCTAGTCTTGAGAGAGAATACTAAAAATCAATCCCATTGAGAATGCAAGGGAAAGTTTGAACCCAACTAGCTAGGTCCCTTTGTTATCACTATTGCTTTTGGCTTGAGAGCCTATCAACTCTTAATGACTGAAGGTGAATAGCTCTGAGAATCGATCAACATTCTCCATCTGAAGAAATTCTATGCCTAAGACATTCAGTCTTTGGAAAATGTCCTGAAAAAAGTATAAAAATCAGAAAAGGTCCTCAAAAAATGATCATCTTGGTGAAAACCTAGCAATAAGTGCCTTGGTGATTCAACAAAAAAAATAAAAAAATACAAAAAAATTGAAAAGATGAAAAATACAAAAAAAAGAAGAAAAAGAAAAAGTGCCTTGGTAAAAACTTGGTAAATAGGCACCTTGGTAGCAAAAATATAATCTCTGCCAAGATGGTGAAAACCTGGAAAATGAGCGCCACTTGTATAAAACGCTCCATCTATCAAAGCAATCTTGGTAATTTCCCTACTTTCTATACTACTTTAGTTTGTGCATATCTTGCAATTCAATAAAGTCTATCTATGTACCTAGCAACTAGCGTCTGAACCTAATGAATGCTTACAACTTGGGGGAAACTAGTGTCCTATCCTATGGTCCTCAGTATTCAGACGAGTCCTATCCAGTCAGTATCCTTTTGAGATTTATCTAAGTTAGTCAGTCTATCTCCCTACCACACTAATACATTTAACCCTAATTTTTTACTAACATTTTTGACCAAGCATTAAAATGGTTTTTCTTGGTCGGTTTATAAAAGGAATTTTTTTTAATCCATTCTTGTGTTGGTCAAAAGTTTTAACAACACGAGCATATAACCTAAAAAAAAAAGTCATTTTATTTCTTATTATATAACCTAAAGTTTTCATTATGTCAAAGGCATTCCTTATATGAGAATGTGATACCATCTGAACCATTCGTTGTTTTACCTCGTTGGTTCTGTAAATAATTTTTTTGGTCCTTTGTTCGGTGTCATAAGTGCCTGAGCGAGCATATATTGTAGAGAAAAATAGAATAGAAATGGGGGATTCACTTTTTGTCTGGCCAGTGCATGGCATTTGGGGGTGAATACAACATTTAAGGGTTTTCTGATAGTTCATTGTTACAAAATTTTGGGGAAATTGGTTGTTGGGTTTGAATCTTGCTGGGATTTTGGCACTCGTAGGCTTTCCGTAAGGATCAATTGGGTTGTTGTGGATTTTTTATTTCAGTAACTTTTCTTTCTTGAAATGTTCTGTGTAGATTCCTTAATAAAAATTTTCTTATCATATGCAAATCCTTTTTCACTTTTATAAAAGATTTTCAAGCTGGAATTAACAAGCTTGTACCCACCACTATCTTCAATGTGATGCTCCCCAGTCCTGCCCATTTTTTTGCATACCCCTTCTATGAAAATTACTTTTTGTAGGCTTGTAGACAACATAAACAACTGTAACCACTTGGTGCTACTCTTGTACACATTGGGGTTGCTAAGGAATGATCCCAAAGCCTTTATGGCTGCTGCCCTTAGAATGTACTGGTGATAGAAAGAAACTACAAAATTTTGAAGGAAGGGACCAACCCAAAAAATCCATTGCATACAAATCAGTTACATGAGGAAGCTAGATCATAAGGAAGTTGAATCTTTAAATGAACACATCTTAGACTTTTAGTAATGTCATCTTTCCAAAAATGGGAAATTTCATTGGGTTCTCTTCTGAATGTCTCATCTAACCAACATGTTTGTATAGATTCATCTACCAGACCCTAGTTTTTGCCAGCACGAGACATACTATTCCTACATCCTAATAATGGTCACTAAACATGAATTCTCCTAAATCACAACCTTGAAAAGCTATTTCACCATGACCAGGGCTTGTGAAATATGTTGAGCAACCATGAAATATGGTCATCCCACATTTTATCCTTTTAGCTTGTTTGTCATATCTACTGATTATCTATTAACATATTTCAAACTTATTGTAATGTGTCAAGCTAATTTTCCTTCACTTTATAAGTTTGACAACTGTTTAATCAAATTGCTAATTGATAGGTGCTATGATATTTTGACTACATATTTTTTTCTTGTTGTGTGCATATTTCAATAAATGTATGACATAATGTCCATCACATAGAAATATGAAAATTGACTTTGTTTCCCAACAACACCATGAGAAAATCACCATAAATAGATAAACATTATCCAATATGTTACAAATAATTACTATTATGGTTGATGTATTTGATGTATAAACAAAACTATAATTAGAAAAATATATAACCTTTGTTTGATGAAGTTATAGACTCATATTAGAACCGCATATAGAAAATTGTTTATGATTGCTACTTCATGAAGAAACATAGAATTCCCAATAAAATTGTTGTGACATGCAGTTGCAAAATGTCTGACCCACATAGTCTAATCAGTTTGAGAATGTTACTCTTGAAAACAAAATTGATTCTATTTTTAACTATCAATTTTTTATTCTGAACCATTTCTGCCATGACAAGTGTATTTCTCTTCTATTTTATCATTCATATTCTCTCATTCATAGTATAAATTACATAACAAGAATCCCTCCTCACCCCCCCCCCCCCCTCCCCAACCCTTTTTTTTTAATCTCGAGGGGCTTATTTTACATATAATGGAATATGCAAAGTCTCATATCATTAAGAAAAAATCTCCTTCAATTTCTGGGATTTAGTTTAGGAAGAATGTCAGAGTTCATTATGATGAGTCTTGAAAGGACTACAAAGACATTGATTCTAACATGAATAAGCTCTACCATATGTTTTTTTTAGGAAATGAAAGTCTCCTCTGTATTATGTCATGTCTATTTTGTCTACTTCTAGAAGGAAGAAAATAATTTCCTCAGATCACGAGGCCTCTAATTATGTCCCTTTACAAGACTTTTTTCTTAATTACTTTTAACCAAGTGTTGGAAAAAATAAAATAAATGTTAAACCTAGTAAGGAAAAATCTAAACACCCATTGGGATCTCATTTTAAGGATTTCTATTCCCCTGTTCGAAAGAAAACATTCTCTCATCATATCCAAGGTGTGTCTAATGAGTGGGTTTTTATTGATTTACAAAAGGATATAAATATCAAAATTCCTATTGAGATGGGATAGATACCCATTTTTGAATGGGTCCTCCATTTGGGAGAATTCACCTATCAATGTCAAAGTCAAATGTTTTCTACAAGCTTAGGAAGCCCTTCTTCACCTGATTTTATCAAAATTAAATACTTTGAAGAATATCTCTTCTTCAACCCAGAAGTTGGATGATATACTTGAAAAAACTCGTACCCTTGCTAAAGGCATAAATGATTTCAAGAAAGACCATGAGGATAAAATTTCTAGTTTGGATAGAATATATTTATGATATTCAAAGTAAAATGACTAAATTTGTGAATGTCAAAAACATTACCTTGCAGGAAACTAGTGAAGGACTAAGGAAGCTAAATGAACAATTGAAGGTTGTCCATGACCTCTCAAAGGGAATCTCACCTGCCACTAGCTCAAGAACTATCTTGGATGATGTTTTAAATACAGGGCTGAAGGATAATAACAAAGCAAACACTAAGGAGGAGGAGATCCAAAATGAACCTAAAATATACTCAAACCTTCTTGGCTGACTATGAGTTTGAGGAGAAGAAATTAGGATACTATCCCTTTGGATAATGTGGCTCAAAAGGTCAAAGATATCAACTCTGATATCATAAATGAAGCTTTAGCTAAGGCCTTATAAGATTTTTTTTGAGACCTTTGTGCCATTTTTTTGTGACTGCATTTTTCCATATAGTTACTTTTTGGCTTTGTACTGGTTAATCTCTTTTGACATGATCTTCATTTTCTGTTGTTTAAAATTTTGCATTTCTAGTCCCTGTAAAACTAGTTTTCTTCTAATCAAAAGCTAATTTATAGCAACCCAGTCAATATACAATAAATTATTTAAACATTTATAATTTAACTAATTTCCAAGAATCAATTTTGAAACCATTCAAATCATATCCCCTATATTTAACTAGGATAACTATAGATGAGCATTTGTAAACATCAATTGTTCAAACAAATATGAGAAATCTATGCTCCATCACAAAATGTAAAAGGCATGATAACGAGCTCTATGTAGAAAGATTAAAAAATCATTACATCGATCAAAATAATCTCTTTCTAGGAGGTGGGCCTCACATAAGTAGGATAGTATTATTTAATAATTATTCACTCCATAATATGTCCAATCTACTTGAATATAACTATTTGTAATTGTATATATATATATTATATCCCCCTTGTTAAACTTGATAGAATATCCATGATATAACAAGTAATGACCCCAATATACACATGCATATTTTTCATTAGGGGAAGGTCTTACATGCAAGAATTTTGATTGACCTTAGAAGAAGAAAGAAGGAATCTAAATATGTTGAATTGGTTGAATACTACTCTCATAAATTCTGAAAAGGTTATCTTGAGTTCTTCCTAAGGTTACCTCATAGAAACAAGGATTATTTGTTCCTAGTAGAGAAACTTAATATGGATCTATATTGGCTAATGAAATCATTCATTTGATACATGAGGAATTCTCTTCAACTTTCATCCTTACGTTGGACACTCCTATTTCATATAACAGGGTTATCTAGGAATTCCTTTCTTTTGTCTTGGCCAAATTTTGATTTGATAGGTCATGTATTAAATGGATCATGTATTGTATTTAAAGGGATCAAAATAAGAAAGTGTAAATAAAACACAAATCAGTGACCTTACATCAACATCCAATTAAATCATGTTCTATTCACACAATTTAATTTTATGCCATGCTGACTGTACCCACAATAGAGTCTCTATTGCAACAAAGTTCAAAGGTAGATATTATAGTGATTACAAAGATGAATAAGTGAATAATATCTAAAACCCAATAATATTTATCAGAATTCACAAGAGTTATGAAGTATGTTTTAACCATCTTAGAACGATTCAGGGATGGCATTAGATTGGAAACCAATTCAACATTGAAAGTTTTATGCCTGATCATTTGTGTCATATTTAAACAGAATAACATTGTCTGCAAGCTTTCCTTTGTTGGGTCTCAAATGACACATCAACAATCAAGTTTATTATGTAGTATGTATCGACAACATCTTGTCATCAACAGATGGATTATTCAGTCTTTATAGCATCACTAAAATATCAATATGCTTTAGATATGATGACACAATAATATATTTTGATCTAGTATGAATGCCATTTTTAGAAACTTCTTCTATGCCATCGATAATATATATTAGTTTTCTATGTTCAACTTCCATGTGGTTCTATTTGTTTTGATAGTTTATATAATTTTTCATCGATTGATGAAGATTGATATGGTTAAGCTTGTTGTTGAACTATACAAATAGAGAAAATGAAGTTGAATGATGTAGACATTAACTAAGTACACTAGTACATTTGACCTAGTTTTTCTACCAAAATTTTTGACCATGAAATAAAAAGGTTTTGGTTGGTCGGATTATAGAAGGAAAATTACTAAAAAAAAGATTTCATTTCTCATTTCATTATTACCACGGTGAATTTTTTCAAGGGTTGTAGCGCATGAAACCTCATCAGCCAAGGTGGATTCGACACTATGTATAGGGGTTGTAGTTTTTATCTAGACTTGGGCCTTTGACCTTCGAGCTTGGTTTTGGAAACTTGGATTTTCCTATCCTTATCAAATGGAAGCTCATTGAGGTAGGGATTGTGTCATTATCTCCTCTACATTTTGATAGAATACATTACATTTGATCACTTGATTGAATACCATCATGTATTTCAAGGACACATCTTACTGTGATCATTACTCCATGCTCTGTTGTGTCCATGTCATTGAGTTCATTTCTTTGGATGATTTGATTATGGCATTTACATCCAGATTATCACTATTTTATTATGAGCTAGGGTATCATCTTATGTTTATTTTCTATTACTATAGCCCGTGAGATTGATCTCCATCTTTGATTTTATCACACTTGTTGTGTTAGTGAACTAGGGCATCATGTTAATGTGTGTTCATTGGATTCTCTGGTTATATTGCTTACTGCTTTTAGAACCCATGATCCTCATGGAACCATTGGCGATACATTTCCTTCTCTACTATGCTAACTAGTGTCCACCATTGTTTTACATGGGATATGCCCTTGGATCCTTCTCTTCATATTACCACTATTATTACTTTCTTGGAGTATCAATGATTACCCACAAGAAAGGGAATCCATTTATACATTCCATCCATTTGCTTCTTTGTTATGATCCTATGGTGTGCTTCATTGATGACCCATGAGTTTTTCACTATTGTTATGATGTTGTTTATGTTGGTGTCCAAAATGATGCTTATGCTTTAAAAGGCTGCCAATATACCCTTAGATGGATCTTACGAATGGTTAGATCCAAAATTGCTATGAGGTCTTAGGGTAACTAGACCAACTGTAGGGACAAGACTACCCTCTTCTACCTCTACCTCTGCAAAACCAAGGTGGGTGCACCTAACCCAGCATAAAATATACTTCACACACCAAGGACTGGGTTCATATAACAGATGACTAGATAGTAAGAGGGTACTAAATGATAACCACACATTCATTGACTCCTCTTCACTATGGGATAGGACCTCAAACAACCAAATATTGAAAATCTAAAGGATGGTTCTTAATCTTATATGTTTGAATCATAACAATCTAAGTCAGGACATGTCAACAAGGAAATACTCATCTAGGCCAGTGCCTCATCCATTGGGAAAGTTTTCTTAAATAGATCACATACACACACTAGAATTATATCTGAGATTCAAAGCCATAAACACATCTATAATCTCCTTTACTACTTATATGAAATCCTCACATAGACAAGAGATAGACCTATGTCTCATCTAGAGCATCATTTAATCTAATCTTGGATTAGAACTGAAAAATGAAGACATATACATGGATAAACATGTAGTGAGCTAGAAAACTCAAAATCTATCTACAATGACATAGAGGAGAGATAAGAGTCATCTATCTATATTAAGTTTGAAGAATCCTTAAGTGCATACAATCCATCTAAACAAACAAGCTTGCAAACTATAGCTTAAACCTGCAACTTTCTCTCAATTGTTGACAAAAGGCAAATCAGAGCATTACAATTCAGACTGGGCAGAGGACTCACAACCAAAAAAGCTTGAATACTTAACTCCCAATGCTACAAAATGATCATAAAAATCCCTTTATACCAGGGTTACAAAGTAAGCATAATGATCATTTCAAATTCAAAATCCACCTAACCCCCTCAAGGAGTAAACATAGACAAGACAAGGACTGAACCACAGCATGTAAGCTCAAACAGTCAAAAAATAATAGTCAACTAGCCCTGTACTGGTCCAAGTACCGAATCATCATCAAACCCCCAAGGAATCTAGCCAAATTGACCCTTGCAACACTTCAGGGTACTGTTTCATTTATTCCTTAATGGCAAGGCATTACTCTACAATGATCATGGCGACCAGGACCACATTGGATTGGCGGAGAAGATTAGTTTCACCAACTCAGGGCCCTTTTTGTCACCAATTTCAATCCTTTGTAGTCGCTAGAAACTTCTCTGAGATTCAAATTCAAACTCCAATAGCTAAGTCTTGGCACCAGAAGCACATCGACGGTCCTGATTCAATTGGAGACCAGCAATTAAGTCCCGACCATAGATTTCTCATCTTCCCCGGGCTTCACAACTCTAACTCATCAGATACCCCAGGTCAACATTCCATGAACTAGCGACAAGGAGGAAATTTATCAGCATCGCTAGATCATTATCCACTCCACCATTAACTCCACAACCGCAACACATGATGCCACCTGTCGCCACACCCTAGACCTAGGCTCACCATATGCCACATGTCACACCATCACTTGCTACAACCATCGAGTCACCTCTGCGACAGGACCCATGCTCTGCAAGCCTTCAAAACCGAACGGTGGGTGCATGATCACAAGGGGAAAGAATATTCCTTGAGATCACACACCAACCGTAGATTAAAATCATTAACATAAGCCCCGCTAAGATACCACCACATCATCACATAGACCAATAGGAAGATACCACATCACCACCTTATCTGCATCTCCTGAGCCCACTGATGAAATGCCATCACATCGCGATGAACACGTGTCGACCGGTCACATGATCACATAGCCAAAAACTAGGCTATGCAATCATGTGATAGCCAACCCAAAGCCACCACATCACCACCTCCGGGACCATGGAATAGCAACCACCAACCATAAAGAATCGGGACCCATGCAGACAGATGGCAAGTGGTCACATGATCGCATGTCAGAAAAGTTTGACATGCGACCATGCGACAACCAATAAGGATATGCCATCTATCACCCCTCTGACACCAGGCCCACATCATCACACTTGCGCACTAAAGCAAAGGAAACCACCAAGCAGCTGAATAGGACCGGGATCCGCATGGCTAGGTGCAAGCGGTCACATGATCACATCCTAGAAAAGTCTGACATGCGACCATGCAATAGCCAATCCAGAAGAGTCTAGACCCACCATCCACATCGGACCTCCGCAGTTAAGACATAGTTGAAAACACAGAAAGTTTTCAGCAACAAAAGACAAGTGCATAAAGCCTTAAGGCAAAGGGTTGAAAATAATGTAGGTTTTTAGCAAAAGATCAAAAACCCACAAGAATAACGACAGACCGAAAGGTAGCAAGGAAGTTGAAAACAACATGGGTTTTCAAAAATATTGCAGGTTTTTGACACTATGGCAGAATTTTTTTAAAAATGTTTCCCGCGAACCTTGAAACTTGAAAAACTTTTTGGGCTTTGCGAATTAGGAAATGCAGCTTGGACTAAAGCAAGGTGACAATAATAAAGAGCACAAGGCATGACATTTAACAAAAACATGTAGGGGAGAGGCCAATTTTATGAGATTTTGCAATGATTGGAAAATGGACTAATAGTGGCTCTTTCTGGGGACATGTATCTCCTGCAGATACAATTTGGAAACAAAATCTACAGGAAGAGTAGACCACAAAATTTCAAACCAAAAACAACACTAAGAGACCTAGGGAAGAATCCTAACTACTTCTCATGGAAAAAGATACTTCAAGAGAAGTAAAACTTTAGGAATTGTCCATGACAAGGCAATTCCAAAATGCCACCAGTTAGATCTTTCAGAATATATGAATCAACTCCCCATTTACTTTCAATGAGATAAGGACCCAACCAAATAGGATCAAACTTACCATGCCATCCCTTATCCTCCAGCCTTGCATTCCACATCAGGACCAGATCATCAATTTCAAAACTCCTTTGAGTTGCTCTCTTATCAAACAAATTTTTACACCATCACTGCAAATTTTCATTTTTCTCATGTGCATCCCTTCTTACCTTCTCCAAATGGATTAACTCATCCATCCTTAGTCTCATTTCATCATATAAGTCTTCATCATATGTCTGGATGAATTTGTACATTTGCAACAAATTGTTCTGAGGTAATCTAGCACTTATCCCATCTACCAGGTCAAATGGGGCACAACCTATGGCTTTCTTTATAGTCACTCTGTCAGCCCACAATGCCCACCATAACTTTGAGTCCCATGCTTTCTTATTTCTATCCAACACCCTTTTGAGAATCTTGATAAGGCTTTTATTACTAGATTCAGCCTAGCCATTTCCTTGTGGATGATATGGGGAAGAAAATGAAATGTGTATCCCATAATTCTTACAAAAATCATCAAACTCCTGAGATCTAAAACACATCGCATTGTCTACCACTATTGTTTCTGGACATCCAAACCTAGTGAGAATATTCTGCATCATGAAATCAATAACAACTTTACTAGTAGCCCTCCTAGTGGGAATACCTTCAACCCATTTAGTGAAATAGTCTGTTGCCACTAATATGTATGAATGTCCACCACTAGACTTGTTTGGAATTTCACCAATGAAATCAATGCCCCACTTCTGAAAAGGAGACTGAACTGAGATAGGCTTGAGTGGCAAATTCCCACTAAATTTCAACTTTCCTGCAAACCTTTGGCATGCATCACATTTCCTCACAAACTGATGTGTGTCCCTAAAAACTGTAGGCCACCAAAATCTAGACCTAAGAATCTTGTGGGCTATGGTCTTTTCCATATAGTGTCCTCCACACACACCTTGATGCATTTCTTCCAATAGAGTCTTAGATCTTTCATGATCCACACATTTTAGCAATACTCCTTCATTGCTTCTCCACCACAACTCACCATGGATAATGGCGTACCTTGCTGACTGCAACTTGATAGTCCTCCTCTTATTTTCATTCATGTCAGGGGGGAGGAAAAACTTGTGCAAGTAATTGATGACATCTTTATACCAATCACAGTAATCCATATCAAAAATATATGGCCTCTCTTCCTCCTGTAGCATATTCACATGATTAGCAATCGGATTACTTTGTGGCATCAACTTTGCAAGGCCTAAGCCTCTCACCAATTTTGTAATCTGAATATCAATATTAAATTCTTGGATCCTATTGATCCATCTACATCTTTTTCCTGATACTTCTTATTTCACTAATATATCTTTAACAATAGCACTAGGGACATAAGCAACTACCTTAGCTCCCACAAGATAACACCTAAAAGCCTTGACTGCTTTGACTAAGGCATAAGCCTATTTTTTAGTGATGTCAAACTTTAGTTCTGCTACATGTAAGGATTTGCTAAAAAAGGATATAGGTTGCTCATATCCATCTAAATTCTTTTGTAATAAGACTGCTGCAACCGTATGATAAGAAGCAAAAGAGAAAATCTGCATGGGCTTACCATAATCAGGGGTCCTCAAAATAGGGGCATCTTTAATGGCCTATTTGATACTTCTAAAAGATTCATCTGCTTCTTCATTCCATTCTACCTTTGCATCTTTTTTCAACATCCTAGAGATAGGAATATAATTTTTTGCAAAATTTGTAACAAATCTTCTTAGAAAATTTACCTACCCAAAGAAAGACTGTATTCCTTTAACATTTCTTGGTGGTGAAAGCCTGTCTATTGCCATAACCCTTTCTAGATCAATTCTCACTCCATCCTTAGACACAATATGTCCTAAGAGCTTGCCTTCTATAACACCAAAAGAACACTTCTTTGGGTTCAAAGAAATCCCATACTCCAGAGCTCTGATGAAAATCTTTTCAAGATGCTCACAATGCTGATCCTCCTTCTCTGAATATGCTATGAGATCATCCTGATATACCACTAAAAACTTGTTTATGAAATCAGCAAAAGATACATCCATAGCCCTCTGAAAAGTTGCTCCTGCATTTGTCAGGCCAAAAGGCATCCTAACATAAACATATGTTCCCCAAGGAGTGGTGAATGCAGTCTTGAATTGTTCTGACTCCTTGACCATGACCTAATTATAACTAGAGAAACCATCCATCATGGACATTAACTCTGACCCTGTGACTTTGTGCAGCATATTTTCCATATTAGGGAGACCATAGTTGTCTTTCAAAGAATTGACATTCAGATTTCTAAAATCAACACATAGCCTAATGTCACCATTCTTTTTTCTGACTGGAACCAAATTCGACACCCAAGTAGAATGTCTGACAGGCTTTATAATACCAGCATCCATCATCTTTTTGAGTTCATCTTGCATTTTTGGTGCCAAAGTAGGGTTCACAGGCCTTAATTTCTACCTAAAGGGTTTGGTTCCTTCCTTTAATGGTATCTCATGTTGAAAGAGATCTTCTGTATATGCCTTCAAATCTTCATAAGACCATGCAAATACATGTCTAAATTTTTTGAGAAGATCAATCAGATTTCTTCTAGTTCTTTGAGATAAACATTTACCTATGTAAACATTCTTTGGTTCCTTGCTTGTCCCCAGATTTACTTCCTCCAAATCACTTACCCTGTCAGCAAGTCTAGCTACACAAGCCCTCTCTTTATCATCAAATGCTCTCTCAAGAGCAACCAATCCCCTTGGGATCCTATTTGACTTCAATTGTAGTACCTCCTTCCCAAGGACACTCTCTTTTCCATTTTTGTTGTCTACATAGGTGCTAAAATCCATTTCCTGACCATCAAAGTGAGACTCACACTGCAAGAACCTCAATATATCCTGATCATCAGAGAATACTTGCCAATTCTCAACATTATCTAGAATAGAAGGCCTAAACTTACACTCAATCTTGGATATCCCTACAAAGGTAATGTCCTCCGGCCTTAAGGATATGTTTGCTAGTAAGTCTGCCATCCTATTTTGGCTTCTATCCACCCAATCAATTCCAAAAGCACTGAAACATTCAATTTCATCCCATACAGCATTCCTATATTGTTTCAACCTTTGGTTTTTTGATGCATACTTTGATCTAATCTGAAAAACTATTAACTCAGAATCACCAATCACCCTAAGATGTTTGATCCCATGTTTTGATGCTTGTTTCAAACCAATCAATAGGGCCTCATATTTAGCAACATTGTTTGTGCAAGGAAACAAGAGAGTGAAAGAAAACTTAAAAGTTTTACCACTTGGGGATATTAATAACACTCCTGCTCTAGCACCTTCCTTAGAATTTGCTCCATCAAAATATAATGTCCATAAGACATTACCCTCTACCATGTTATTCTCATCATCAGCCAAAAGGATAGGCCTGACCCTTTCTTGCATCTCTTTTCTCTAAACTTGGAATGAACCAATGTCAGTGTCAACAAAACAATTCATGCTATCCTTTTCATTCTCCTCAATCATATGTGGAGTTCTAGCTTCCCTTGACACCTTCACCTTCGCTCCTTCAATGTCAAAAGTGGCAAAGGACAAGTCACATTGAATACTTCCTCGCATGGAGGCACTCCACTTTCTAGATAACAACATTCCATATTGAGGAGGAATGTCAACTACAAGAACACTCATAGTCAATTGTTTGTTAGGAAATGCAGCTAATTTATAAGGCAAAGCCTTAATGGTACCAATAACTGGCACTTCTCTTGAGTCCATAGCTTGGCATCTCCCATGAGGTGTATCAACCTTTAGTCCTAATGATTTCATGATCTCTATAGGCATGACAGTGTTTGATGCTCCTGAATCAATCATGCAGTTCTTTAATACTTTACCATTAATAACTAGAGACAAGAAGAAAGGATCAACTATCCTTGATGCACTGTTTACAATATTTGTATCCAAGAAGACTTGAGGAATCTTAGAAACAATTTCTTCACTCTTACTATTAGGTGTGTCTTCCAAGGAAGCCACATGCTTGTCATTTCTATTCAGCTCCTGGATTCCTACAGAAGAAACACCATTCACCCAATTCAAGGCCTTGACCTTGTGTTCTTCTATTCTCATCATTTCCAAAAGTGGAACCTTGACAATGATCAGTGAAAGCAACTTAGACATATCTATTGGAACATACTTCTGGCTATTCATGTCTTCTTCAAAAATAGTGACAACTTTATCTTTTGTGGACTCAGATTTGTCCTTGAGAGAGGATTACTCTTCCTTCTGAAAGGTAGGAACAACCACATCTGATGTCTTTACTTTGTTCCTAGGTGTTGTAACAGGCATAATTTTCTTTTTTACCTTCACTTGGTCAGCAACACAAGCACCCTTGCCCTTTTCTTCATGTTGTTGTACACTATTTTCTTTCCTCTTGATGAATATACTACCCGGTTTACTAGCTACATTTCCAACTGTCCTATTTCTCAAATTGTAATTGCTTCTAGCTTGAGTGACCATGTCTGTAGTGATTTGAGCAATTTCTTCATCTGATGGCCTCCTTAAAGAAACCTTCTCCTCACCCCTCATTGCACCACATCCAACATCATCAAACTATTCTCCTTCATCATCAGTGAAGTTAGCTTCATCCCACGCATGTGAAGAAGTCATATACCACATCCTTCCTTATCATATTGCTCCTCACCTTCTTGATTATCAGGTAAATTCAAAGCAATGACACAATGCTCTAGACTATGAGGAGATTGACAAATGACACACCATGGAACCTCATCAGCTAAATTCATTGAATTTCTCTGCAAAGGATCAAGGATCCTTCCATCAAGCCTTTCTTGCTTGGTTGGGAAAATGGGCTTGCCATCTTTCCACTGAGTGTTGTATGGATAATTTTGCATTCTTGGTTGTCTGCTAAAATTGTTTGGAGCTGACCTCTCCATAGTCACAGCCCTATTCTTTCCCTTTTCTCTAGGCTTTAAACCTTCCAAAGCCTTTAAAATCTATTTTAGATTGTTATCCTCTTTGGGTTTAGAGTCAGCAGACCTTCCCATTTCCTTCTTACTCTACATTTGAGGCCTACAATCATCTCTTCTTCCTATCTTTCCTGATATTCTTCTATTGCTCTCTATGTTGATAGCACATTTGTAAGCCTCCCCAAGACTTCTAGGGTTCTTATCCCTCAAGACATATCCCATCTTTGCATCAAAGGCATTCAAGTATGTCACAAGACATACCCTGTCATCTAATCTAATAACCTGCAAGAGCCTATGCATGGCCTTTTGGAATCTTATGTTAAATTCAAGGACCTCTTCATTCTAATTTTTCTTTATGTTATTGAATTCATTTAGGATAAAACCCTCATTAGTCTTATCTCCATAATGTTCCTTAAAACAATTTTTGAATTCATTCCATGACCCTATACTAGCATGGGGTAACCCTCTAAACTAGTCCCTAGCATCCTCAATCAGGGATTGTACAAATAACTTCATTATAACATCATCAATCTCTATATTATAATCATCTATTACATCTATGAAATTTTTTAGATGTTCTTCCCATGTGATGACATTATTTCCAATAAATTTAGGAAGCTTTTTTCTAATCTCATCAGGGATTACATTAGGATAGCCAGGAATACCAAAGAAGGTAAGTTGTTTGTACCTTTCATGAATAGGAGCTCCATGTGGTGGATCCATTCCTTGAGATGTAGGTGTACTTATGTTTGAACCATCAGGAACCCTAGCAGCACCCGGCACACCATTTTCTTGAGTTGCATTGTTACCCTGATTTCCACCTTGCCCTAAGAAGGAAGCAACAACATGTGAAGGTCCTGAAGTATGCTTGAGAAAATCAATCTTTTTCCCAATTTCTGCAACAGAAGCCTCCAACTCAACTTTCTCTAGTTCTTTGTCCAATATCTCTTTCTTCCTTCTAGCTATCTCAAGGTCTGAATCTAATTTTAGTCCTGGATCTAATGTTTTATCAACAACAGCTTGTTCATTAATTTGAACTCCCATGGCCTTCTGCTTTCCTTTATCCTTTGGCCTAGTTTCCTCATGTGTCTTTTGCACAATAGGCTATTCCTCTACCCTCTCAGGCTTTGGGACAAATTTAATTTCCTCCAAATCTAGAAATTGCCTCTTTAGCTGATCAGCCCTGATCATAGCTTGTCTTACCTTTTCTTGTTTTTCTTTATCTCTTCGCTGCCTAATGGCAAGCTGCTCCTAAACTTTTCTCTCTAGTTCATAAACCTCTTCAAAGATCTCCTTAGATTCAAGGAGAGTGGTCTGAGACTCATCATCTCCCACTTGAGTTTCATCTTCATACTGCTTCAGTCCCAAGTCAACAACAACCTCTTCATATTCTGAATTATCTTCTTCTTGACTAGGCCTGGCTTGGGTCTCTTGTCTAATATCTCTCTTGTTTCTCCAAGTCTGAAAAACACCTCTTCTTTTCTTTCCTCCCCTTGTCTGACTAGGCCTTGAAGTACTTGGAATACCTTCTTCCATTATGTCTTTAGAATGCTGCTTTCTCCAAGACCTAGTAGCTTTATAACTCATTCTGCAAAATAAATCACTGACCAGTACTGCTACCAAGATTTTGAGTCACCACCCAAGTGTATTGGGAATATTATAAGATGATTTCTTGACTTCAAAAAATGCTCCAATAAGTTAAAGAGACAAGGGACAAGGATAACCCTATTTTCCAATGATGACCTACTAGTTTGGATAGGCATGAATAACATTCCCCAGCAGAGTCACCATCTTATTAGTGTCTAAAATGACACTTATGCTCTAAAAGGCTGCCAATATACCCTTAGATGGATCTTAGGAATGGTTAGCTCCAAAATTTCTATGAGGTCTTAGGGTAACTGGACCAATTTTAGGGACAAGACTGCCCTCTTCTACTTCTGGCTCTGCAAAACCAAGGTGGGTGCACCTAACCCAGCATAAAATATACTTCACACACCAAGGACTGGGTTTATATAATAGATGACTGGATAGTAACAGGGTACTAAATGATAACCACACATTCATTGACTCCTCTTCACTATGGGATAGGACCTCAAACAACCAAATACTAAAAATCTAAAGGATGGTTCTTAATCTTATATGTTTGAATCATAACAATCTAAGTCAGGACATGTCAACAAGGAAATACTCATCTAGGCCAGTGCCTCATCCATTGGGCAAGTTTTCTTAAATAGATCACATACACACACTAGAATTATATCTGAGATGCAAAGCCATAAACACATCTATAATCTCCTTTACTACTTATATGAAATCCTCACATAGACAAGAGATAAACCTATGTCTCATCTAGAGCATCATTTAATCTAATCCTGGATTAGAACTGAAAAATGAAGACATATACATGGATAAACATGTAGTGAGCTAGAAAACTCAAAATCTATCTACAATGACACAGAGGAGAGATAAGAGTCATATATCTGTATTAAGTTTGAAGAATCATTAAGTGCATATAATCCATCTAAATAAGCAAGCTTGCAAAATACAACTTAAACCTGCAACTTTCTCTCAATTGTTGACAAAAGCTAAATTAGAGCATTACAATTCAGACTGGGCAGAGGACTCACAACTGAAAAAGATTGAATACCTAACTCCCAATGCTACAAAATGATCATAAAAATCCCTTTATACCAAGGTTACAAAGCAAGCGTAATGATCATTTCAAATTAAAAATCCACCTAACCCCCTCAAGGAGTAAACATAGACAAGACAGGGACTGAACCACAGCATGTAAGCTCAAACAGTCAAAAAATAATAGTCAACTAGCCCTATACTGGTCCAAGTACTGAATCATTATCAAACCTCCAAGGAATTTGGCCAAATTGACC
Organism: Chamaecyparis obtusa; assembly: GCA_027943335.1. NCBI lineage: Eukaryota > Viridiplantae > Streptophyta > Pinopsida > Cupressales > Cupressaceae > Chamaecyparis > Chamaecyparis obtusa. The sequence continues at coordinate 755,696 of BSBK01004638.1, read as the reverse complement.
CTTGTAACACTTCAGGGTACTGTTTCATTTATTCCTTCATGGCAAGGCATTACTCTGCAATGATCATGGTGACCAGGACCACATTGGATCGGTGGAGAAGATCAGTTTCACCAACTCAAGCCCCTTTTTGTCATCAATTTCAGTCCTTTTTAGTCACTAGAAATGTCTCTGAGATTCAAATTCAAACTCCAATAGCTAAGTCTTGGCACCAGCAGCACATCAGCGGTCCTGATTTGATCGGAGATCAAAAATTAAGTCCTAACCATAGATTTCTCATCTTCCCCAGGCTTCACAACTCTAACTCATCAGATACCCCGAGTCAACATTTCGTGAACTGGTGACAAGGAGGAAATTTATCAGCACCACTAGATCTTTATCCACTCTGCCATTAACTTTGCAATTACAACACATGATGCCACCTATCGCCATGTCATAGACCTAGGCCCGCCATACACCACATGTCATGCCATCACTCACTGCAACCACCGAGTCACCTCTACCACAGGACCCACGCTCTGCAAGCCTTCAAAATCAAATGGTAGGTGCATGATCGCAAGGGGAAAGAATATTCCTTGTGATCGCACGCTAACCATAGATTAAAATCATTAACATAAGCCCCACTGAGATACTACCACATCACACATGGACCAACAGGAAGATGCCACATCACCACCTTCTCTGCATCTCTCGGGCCCACCGATGAAATGCCATCACACTGCCATGGACACGTGTCGACTGGTCACATGATCACATAGCCAAAAATTGGGCTATGTGATCATGTGACAACCAACCCAAAGCCACCACATCACTACCTCCGAGACCACAGAACAACAACCACCAATCTTGAAGAGCTGGGACACATGCAGACAAATGGCAAGCGGTCACATGATCGCATGTCAGAAAAGCCTGACATGCAGCCATGCGACAGCCAATAAGGATATGCCATCTATCACCCCTCTGACACTAGGCCCACATCATCACACTTGCACACTAAAGCAAAGGAAACCACCAGGTAGCTAAACAAGACTGGGACCTACACAGCTAGGTGGCAAGCAGTCACATGATTGCATGTTAGAAAATTCTGACATGTGGCCATGCAACAGCTAATTAGGAAGAGCCTAGACCCACCATCCACGTCAGACCTGCATAGTTAAGACATAGTCGAAAACACACAAAGTTTTTGGCTACAAAAGACAAGTGCATAAATCCTGAAGGCAAAGGGTCGAAAACAACACAGGTTTTCGACAAAAGATAAAAAACACACAAGGATAACGACAGACTGAAAGGTAGCAAGGAAGCCGAAAACAACACGGGTTTTCAAAAACATTGCAGGTTTTCGACACTGTGGCAGAATTTTTTAAAAAATGTTTCCCGCGGACCTTGAAACTCAAAAAACTTTTTGGGCTTTGTGAATTAAGAAATGCAGCTTGGAATGAAGCAAGGTGACAACAATAAAGAGTACAAGGTAGGACATTTAACAAAAACATGCAGGGGAGAGGCCAATTTCATGAGATTTTGCAATGATTGGAAAATAGACTAACAGTTTACATGGCATCATTTCCCTCAACCCATACTCCATTGCTTATGTTGTTGTTACCATAAAATAATTACAGTTTAGAGCCCATGAGATAGGGCATCTTTTCCATATTTGTACTTTGTTGTTGCAACATGAAATTGATGGTGTTTACTGTTTGCTTGGGGACCTATGAGGTTGCAAAAAGTTGTATTTTTGCTGTTAGATCATACATTAATACTATTTTTAATTTGAGCTTGGGCATCATATTTACATGTCAATGCTTTCTTGCTACTGTCATGTACCATGATGTTTTATTGTTTATTCATTGAGGCCGCAAGCCATATGTTGAATTAGTGCATACTATTATCATTTCCTTGGCTGTGATTTCCACTCACCTTCATGGCACGATGATGTGACTCAGGTATTATTTCTTTGCAATGCTTTGGCAGCCTAATTTATGTTGATCTTAATTACTAGTACATTTGACCTAGTTTTTCTACCAATTTTTTTGACCATGATAATGTCTAGTCTAATGCAAAATAGTGTATACAAGGTATCCAAGCACACTAGCATGAGGTACATGAGTTATAAAATCTCATGTTAAACAACTACAAAATAAAGTCAACATAGTTCCTTTAACACAACCAAAGTTAAAATTAAGAATTTTGGTGAAGTCAAGGAAGAAAGTGTGAGATCAAAATCAGTCAAGTCCTTGAATCTAAGTCCAAGTTTAAAAGGGAGGGCTTCTAAAGGCATGAAACCAAATAAGTATGGCATGATGAAGTAAAGGTAAATTCTGAAGGGGTAGAATCTACCCTCTTCTTGGGATTTTTATCCCAACCACCCATTCATTTCCCCCTAGGTGTAGGATTGTAGAAAATAAGCCATGAACGAGGAGACACACATAAATTTTAATTTCCATTTCTGACAAGTTGTTGTTTATAATCCCATGAATTAACTAACTGATAAAAAAGGTAAGGGTTTACAAATTTGTTCACTCCAGATAGTGTTTTCAAATGTCTCAAAACCTCTAAATCTAAGAGGAATTTAACCCAAACTATTGGGAACACCAAAAGCCCCAAATCTCCTCTCCTAAACCCTTGATTCAAGGGTTTCTTCAATCTCAACCCTTCAAGCTCTTCCAAGATCAATTGGTGATTGATTCACCATTTATACAATAATATAAGACTACTCTAATCATAAAAACACCATGCCATTCAAGCCAAACTCCCGCTACTATACTTGTGCCATGAATTTCAATGAAAAACTTCTCTGTGACAGCCAGTGATCACTTTCTCTCATCAAAGTTCTGCAACTTCAAGATGATAAAACTATTATATATGTTAGTGAGCTTCATTTCATGGATTCTAGGCCTTTGAGTCCATGGAATGGTTATTGTTTGCAAATAAACTTTAAAACAATGAAAGAAAAATGAACAGAGCAAGGTTAATCCATTGTGTGTGAGGGTACAGTCATGTTAAATGACACTCAAAGCCTTCAAAATGTGTGAATTAAGAATTAAGGAACACAACAAAAACCCTAAACTCCCCATGATACATGAAGTCTAGTTCTTTATTTTTTTATTCTTGGTGTTTTGTTTCTTTCTGTTCTTTGTTGGTTGGCTATTGATCTAGGGAAACATAGTCAAGTTTCACATGCAATTACCTTCTTCTAACAACAAAGCTTCATATTAGGAGAGCTGATGATGATATTATCGCATTACAAGGATATGTCTTAGAAAGGGTATTATATATAAATTTACTTAAGAATATCTCAATACAATACATATTCCCCCCATATCTTATTCAAATCTTATTTAATTCATTACTACATAAAGATATAATCTTTTTATATAAATATAAACTAATTAAATAATTGAGAGAGTTTGGATCAACATTTGACTAGATAAGTCAGACCTAGCACAAGAGTGTGCTACTTGTTGATAAGATAACACATTCAAATCAAAATGAGTCAAAACTAAATGGGAATTGGGTCAAATTATCTATCAAACATATTGTACAAAACATTGTAATGTACTAAGCTTTATGAAGAAAAAGTATCCCATGCTTTGAGATAAACATGAACCTTACACTTTGGAAATGAATTTATATCCTATGTGTATAACATGTTAAAGGTGTTGGAGATTTGCTAGTAGGCCAGTATTGACTGTATGTTTGTCATTGATGACAACATATGGAAAGTAGCATGCGTGAAAGTCTTATGTAGTAAGCTTTTTGTATATATAGCATGGACATGATATCATGGGTGCAGAGGTTAACTGTGATGAAGGGTTCTCCCCTTAATACCACAAACACATAACAAAAATATAGAAACAACAACAGTAATATGCAAGAACAAAAAATTGGCTTCTTATTATCTCCACAAATGTGGAATTACAAACTTTCATAATTACAATATGCAAAGCCACATTGGCATTCCCTTACAATATTCTGTAGGACAAAGCTTTGAATCAATACCTAGATCTACTACCTAGAACTGCCCTAGACAACACTATGGGCTTTGCTTATATAGGCATTTTCCACCGCTCGAGAAGGTTCTAGAAATTTAGCGCTTAGGGCCGACCAAACGTAGAATTATTTTATTTTTTAATTTATTACATCAAAGTCGGCTAAAAATAACTTTTGAAACCCAAACATAAATTTTGAAGGAAAATTATTTTCCACCATTTCAGGTGGCCCGACTTCCAGAGACCATAAGTCATCACCAGTTGACCTAATTGACTATTATAACCCCATTTCAGAAAGGCCACCAAGTGCTTTACAGGTTTGACTTGCACAAGCATTTGCCACCTAGATTTTCGACCTCATCTGAGGCCTCTAAAGCCTTCAAAATTGAGTTCAAAGTTTTTGTACCCTGCTGCCAATACCAAAAATCTTCAATATCTTCAAAACTAGAATTGATCTAGCCATGAAACTTTACTGGCAGGCTGATAAGACTAAGATGAACGTCCACATGTAAAATCAGAACATTCCGAGATCATATGACCAAATTACTAAAAAAATAGCAAGTTCCCATAAATAGCTACTCTGCATAAGATAGCCCTTATTGAATACAAAAATAGAAATATTTTTTGGGTGATGCAAGATTGCTCTTACACCCAGGATGCTCCTGCATCAGACACCTGGGGTAATTTGAAAAGTGACCCTATCACAACTCAGGTGTGCAGAGGAAAACCAAGATGGTTAACCTCCTTCTTTGTTAGCCATGATGAATCTTCAACAGGTCATCCTTTCCATTTGACCAAATACTCTTCATATATCCTATTCCTTGTGCTTCTACCAACATGACTATCTAGTATGTCTTCAATCTCCTTGATATCTAAACTGGTTGCTGGAATACTCCATTGTGCTACTGTAATCTCATCTTCAACACCTCCTTCATGATACTCTGTCAAATTTGAAATATTAAATACTGGTGAAATATTTAGCTTAGTAGACAACTCGACCTCATATGCATTTCTTGAATCATGCTTCTTCAGTATCTTACATGGACCGAACTTCTTCATTCTCACCTTGTTATATGTACCAACCAAAAATAGCTCCTTCCACAAATGAACTATGACTTCATCTCCAACCTGAAATTCCTTATGCCTCCTTTTCTCATTTGCCTTAGCCTTGTGCTACGTGTTCATCTTGGTAATGTGCTTCCTCACCTCCTCATGGATGTTCTTCAAATGTTCTATAAAATCCTCAACTTTAGCACTACTTATTTCTCCTTTATCTATCTTTCTCAACTCAGATGCATTTCTTGGACTACTCCCATATACAATATGAAATGGTGATTTACCAGTGCTCCTATTGATAAAATTATTGTATGCAAATTCTCCCTGTGGTAAAATCAAATCCCATCCTATTGGCTTATCTCCAACCAAAGATCTCAACAAATTTCTCAAACTCCTATTCACAACCTCTGTCTGTCCATCAGTCTGTAGATAATGTGATGAACTAAACTTCAAATCCATCTTCAACTTCTTCCACAATGTACACCAAAAATATCCCACGAACTTAGTGTCCCTATCCGAAACTATACTCTTTGGAAAACCATGTAGTCTCACCACTTCTTTAAAAAATAATTCTACTACATGAACAACATCATTAGTCTTCTTGCAGGGAATAAAATGTGCCATCTTTAAAAATCTATCAACTACCACAAAAATTGAATAATGTCCCCACTTTGTCCTTGGTAAACCAAGAAGAAAGTCCATACTGATATCCTCCCAAAGCTTATCTGGTACAGGTAATGGCTAATACAACCCTGTATTTTGCTTCACTCCTTTCACCATCTGACATACTCTACAACTCTATACAAACTTCTTGACATCTTGCTGCAATTGTGGCCAATAATAATTCTCACTAACCAAAGCAAGGGTTTTATCATGACCAAAATGTCCAGCCAATCCTCTACTATGCTTCTCCTTGATGAGATTCTCCCTCATAGAACTTCTTGGAATGCACAAATGACTCCCTTTGAATAGCATATCATCCTGAATGATGAAATCTAGCGACTTCATTCTATTTAGAGTAATAGGTTCTTTACAAGCTTTCCAAGCTTCACTAAAATCAAGATCCTCTGGATACAAATTCTTGACTTCTTTAAACCCAACTACCTCAATCTGAATATCTGTCAGCAATAGTTGCCTTTTGCTAAGCGCATCTACAACCCTGTTAGACTTTCCACTTCTATGTTTCAAAACAAACGTATGACTTTGCAAAAACTCAACCTATTTCAAATGCCTTTGATTCAACTTTCCTTGACTATTCAGATATTGCAAATCTTGATGATCAGTATACAAAACAAACTCTTTAGGAAGCAGATAGTGTCTCCACTTGTTCAATGCCTGAACTATAGCATAAAATTCCTGATCATAAACATAATATTTTCTCTTGGCATCATTTAACTTCTCACTAAAATAAGTAATAGGTTTACCTTCTTGGCTCATAATAGCTCCTATTGTAGTACCACTAGCATCAAAGTCTACTTAAAACACCTTATTAAAATCTAGAAGTGCTAAAACAGGTTGTTCTGTAACTTTTTGTTTCAACAATTGAAAACTCTTTTCTACCCCATTAGTCCACTTAAACTCTTTTCTATCCCCTTTCATTATTTCAGTCAAGGGACCATAAATACTGCTAAAATTTTTGATAAATTTTCTCTAAAAGCTAGCCAAACCATGAAAAGATCTTACCTCAGTAGTACTCCTTGGAGTAGGCCATTCAAGGATAGCCTGTACCTTCTCTGGGTCCATTTTTAGACCTTCTGCTGAAACTATAAATCTCACATACACTAACTCTTTCTTCACAAAACTACACTTCTTCAAATTAATCAGCAATTTCTCATCTCTTAACTTCTCAAAAACCATATGAATATGCATCATATTCTCTTCCAATGTCTTACTAAAGATCAAAATATCATCTAGGTACACAATGACAAACTTACCCAGAAATTCTTTCAGAACCTCGTTAATGAGCCGCATGAAAGTGCTTGGTGCATTGGTTAGCCCAAAAGGCATGACTAACCACTCATATAGTCCTTCCTTTTTCTTGAAGGTAGTCTTCCATTCATCTCCTTCTCTAATCCAAATCTGGTGATATCTACTCTTTAAATCTATCTTTTGAGAAATACACAGCTCCACTCAAAAAATTCATAATATCATCCATTCGTGGCAATGAAAAGCTATACTTGATTGTGATCTTGTGTATTGCTCTAAAATCTATACACATCCTCCATTCTCCATTCTTCTTTGGTGCTAATACTGTTGGTACAGTGCATGGACTCAGGCTCTCTTGAATCAATCCCTTCTATAATGACTCATGTACTTGTCTGTTCAACTCTTCACTTTCTGTTGGTGTCATTCTATGTGCTGCCTTGTTTGGAAAACTAACTCCTGGAATCAAATCCATCTGATGACTGATCTTGCTTATCGATAGTAATCCATCAAGTACATTATCAGATACAATATCTTAAAAATCATTCAACAAATTTGCAACCTCTACAGGTACATCCTCTACTTCCTCTTTACCAGCTTTTGGAATTAAAGAAAAACACACATGCTCATGCCTCATACCATTTAAGAATTTTCTTCCATCAACAAAATTTATTCTCGCATTACCACATACCTTTTCTTTGGTATCTTTCAATGGCTTTAGCTTATGTCACACTCCATCCTTTGTCAAGGAATAGGTATTCGCACGACCATCATGTACAACACATCTGTCAAATTGCCACGGTCTTCCCAACAACATATGACATGAATCCATAGATATGATATCACATAGTACCTCATCTTGGTACCCACCAATCTTAAACTTTACTAGGCACTGTTCACTGACCATGACCTTGTTGTCGTCCTGCACCCAGGCAATCTGATATGGATGTGGGTGTTTCTATCTTTTGAGCTTCAACTTTGTCACCATCTCTTCTGACACCAAATTGTCAGTGCTTCCACTATTAATAATCACATCACAATATTTACCCTCACACCTGCATCGAGTATGAAATAGGCTCCTCCTTTGTTCAGGTTCATTCTCACAACTCAGCAGGACTCTTCTGTTGATTAATATTTCTCCTCTTTTAGCATCTTCAAAATTTGAAGATCTGGCATCTTCATCTACATGTGCCACTCTGTCCTGGCCTTCATTCCTCCTATCCATCCTTCCTTGGCTTTGAGGATATTCAAATGCCCTATGACCTTCTTCTCCACAATGAAAACATGTTCCATGGAAGCCTTCTCTTCCTGAACCTTGTCCTCTTCCTCTTCCTCTTTGATCTCTATTGTTCTGATCTTGGAAATGATTGGAATTATTTCCTCTCTAATTTTGACTGCTACTAGCCTCATCCTTCTTTTTCAGATATTCATTTTGGCCTCCATATGACCGTCCACTAGATCATCCACCGTGACCTCTTCCAATTTGTCTGCTCTTGAACTTCTTGTTCAACTTTTCCTCTAGTTTTAGGGCAAACTGGTATGCCTCTTCAATACTATTCATTCCAACTAGATTTAGCTCCTCCTAAATGCTCAGTCTTAACCCATTAAGGTAATGGGAAAATTTCTCCTTGTCAGCTTCGGCATGACCCATTCTGATGAGGATTCGATAGAACTCTTCTGTATACTCCTGAACAGATCTTCTTGCCTACTTCAAACTTTGCATCTTCTTCAATAGGTCAAGCTCATAATCAACAGAAATGAACTGCCACTTCAATTTATCCACCATTCAATCCCATGTTGTGATTTTATCTTTCCCTCTTCTATTTGACTTGAATTGAATCTCTTGCCACCAAATCTTTCCATGACCTTTCAGTCTGGCCTTCGTGAATTTGACCCTATCAGGATCTTTAATATCTTCATACTCAAAATATTCTTCACATTCATTGATCCAGTCGATCAATTCCTCTATGTTAAGATTTCTAGAAAATGTTGGAACCTCAATTTTAGGTCTTTTCCTGATCTTGAAAATTGCCCGAAAAAGTCTTTCTTCCTCTGAGTTCACAACTTCAACTTCTCCTTCTTGATCTTTCTTCCGCTTCATCCTTGCTTTCATCTCTGACATTAAGATTTATTTCTCTGTGAATCTCCTCTTGCAATGCTTGCACTTGTCTCTGGAGTGCTTTAACCGCAGGTGTTACAACACCAGCTCTTCTGCCACATTCCCTTCGTGGAGGCATTTTTGCAATGCACACTGAAACCCTAACCACAGTCCTAGCGCAAACTACCTCACTGTCGGTGATTTGTTTACACACGTAGGAAAACTTGCTCTGATACCACTTTGATGAAGGGTGCTCCCCTTAATACCACAAACACATAACAGAAATAGAGAAACAACAACAATAATATGCAAGAATAGAAAATTGGCTTCTTATTATCTCAACAAATGTGGAATTACAAACTTTTAAAATTATAATATGCAAAGCCACATTGGCATTCCCTTAAAATATTCTATAGGACAAAGCCTCAAATCAATACCCAGATCTACTACCCAGAACTGCCCTAGACAACACTACGAGCTTTGTTTATATAGGCATTTTCCACCACCTGAGAAGGTTCCAGAAATTTAGCCCTTAGGGCCGACCAAACTTAGAATTATTTTATTTTTTAATTTATTACATCAAAGTCGGCTCAAAATAACTTTTGAAATGTGAACATAAATTTTGAAGGAAAATTATTTTCTACCATTTCAAGTGGCTTGACATCCAGAGACCATAAGTCATCACCAGTTGACCCGATTGACTATTATAACCCCATTTTGGAAAGGCCACCAAGCGCTCTACAGGTTTGGCTTGTGTAAGTGCCTATCACCCAAACTTTTGACCTCATTCGAGGCCCAAAACTAAGTTCAAAGTTTCTGTACCTTACTACCAATACCAAAAATTTTCAATATCTTCAAAACTAGACCTGATCTAGCCATGAAACTTTACTGGTAGGCTGATATGACTGAGATGAACCTCCACATGTAAAATTAGAACATTCTAAGATCATATGATTAGCTTACTAAAAAATTATCAAGTTCCCATAAATAGCAGCTCTACACAAGATAGCCCTTATTGAATACAAAAATAGAAATATTTTTTGGGTGATGCGAGATTGCTCTTACACCCAAGTTGCTCCTGCATCAGACACCTGGGGTAATTTGAAAAGTGACCCTGTCACAACTCAAGTGTGCAGAGGAAAACCAAGATGGTTAACCTCCTCCTTTGTTAGCCATGATGAATCTTCAATAGGTCATCCTTTCCATTTGACCAAATACTCTTCATATGTCCTATTCCTTATGCTTCTGCCAACACGACTATATAGTATGTCTTTAATCTCCTTGATATCTTAACTGGTTGCTGGAATACTCCACTGTGCTACTGTAACCTCATCTTCAACACCTCCATCATGATACTCTGTTAGATCTGAAATATTAAATACTAATGAAATATTCAGCTCAGTAGGCAACTTGACCTCATATGCATTTCCTGAATCATGCTTCTTCAGTATCTTACATGGACCGAACTTCTTCATTTTCAGCTTGTTATATGTACAAACTAAAAATTTCTCCTTCCTCAATTGAACCATGACTTCATCTCCAACCTGAAATTCTTTATGCCTCTTTTTCTCATCTACTTTAGCCTTATACTATGCGTTCATCTTGGTAATGTGCTTCCTCACCTCCTCATGGATGTTCTTCAAATGTTCTGCAAAATCTTCAGCTTCAGCACTACTTATTTATCCTTTATCTATCTTTCTCAACTCAGATGCATTTCTTGGACTACTCCCATATACAATCTAGAATGGTGATTTACCAGTGCTCCTATTGATAGAATTATTGTATGCAAATTCTGCCTATGGTAAAATCAAATCCCATTCTATTGGCTTATCTCCAACCAAATGTCTCAACAAATTTCTCAAACTCCTATTCACAACCTCTGTCTGTCCATCAGTCTGTGGATGATGTGATGAACTAAACTTTAAATTCATCTTCAACTTCTTCCACAATGTACACCAAAAATATCCTACGAACTTAGTGTCCCTATCCGAAACTATACTCTTTGGAAAACCATGTAGTCTCACCACTTCTTTGAAAAATAATTCTACTACATGAACAACATCATTAGTCTTCTTGCAGGGAATAAAATGTGCCATCTTTGAAAATCTGTCAACTACCACAAAAATTGAATAATGTCCCCGCTGTGTCCTTGGTAAACCAAGAAAAAAGTCCATACTGATATCCTCCCAAGGCTTATCTGGTACAGGTAATGGCTAATACAACCCTGTATTCTACTTCACTCCTTTCATCATTTGACATACTCTACAACTCTGTACAAACTTCTTGACATCTTGCTGCAATTGTGGCCAATAATAATTCTCACTAACCAAAGCAAGGGTTTTATCACAACCAAAATGTTCAGCCAATTCTCCGCTATGCTTCTCCTTGATGAGATTCTCCCTCATAGAACTTCTTGGAATGCACAAATGAGTCCCTCTTAATAGCATATCATCCTGAATGATGAAATCCAACCACTTCATTCTATTTAGAGTAACAGGTTCTTTACAAGCTTTGCAAGCTTCACTAAAATCAAGATCCTCTGGATATAAATTCTTGAGTTCTTTAAACCCAACCACCTCAATCTAAATCTCTATTAGCAATAGTTTCCTTTTTCTAAGCGCATCTACAACCCTGTTAGACTTTCCACTTCTATGTTTCAAAACAAAAGTATAACTCTGCAAAAACTCAACCCATTTCAAATACCTTTGATTTAACTTTCCTTGACTATTCAGATATTGCAAAGCTTGATGATCATTATACAAAACAAACTCTTTAGGAAGCAGATAGTGTCTCCACTTGTTCAATGCCTGAACTATAGCATAAAATTCCTGATCATAAACATAATATTTTCTCTTAGCATCATTTAACTTCTCACTGAAATAAGCAATAGGTTTACCTTCTTGGCTCATAACAGCTCCTATTGTAGTACCACTAGCATCACAGTCTATTTGAAACACCTTATTAAAATCTGGAAGTACTAAAATAGGTTGTTCTGTAACTTTTTGTTTTAACAATTGAAAACTCTTTTCTGCCCCATTAGTCCACTTAAACTCTTTTCTATCCCCTCTCATTATTTCAATCAAGGGACCACAAATACTGCTAAAATTTTTGATAAAATTTTTCTAAAAGCTAGCCAAACCATGAAAAGATCTTACTTCAGTAGCACTCCTTAGAGTAGGCCATTCAAGGATAGCATGTACCTTCTCTGGGTCCATTTTTAGACTTTCTGCTGAAACTACAAATCCCAAATACACTAACTCTTTCTTCACAAAACTGCACTTCTTCAAATTAATCTACAATTTCTCATCTCTTAATTTCTCAAACACTATATGAATATGCATCATATGCTCTTCCAATGTCTTACTAAAGATCAAAATGTCATCTAGGTACACAATGACAAACTTACCTAGAAATTGTTTTAGAACTTTCTTCACAAGCCACATGAAAGTGCTTGGTGCATTGGTTAGCCCAAAATGCATGACTAACCACTCATACAGTCCTTCTTTTATCTTGAAGGTAGTCTTCCATTCATCTCCTTCTCTGATCCGAATCTGGTGACATCCACTCTTCAGATCTATCTGTGAGAAATACACAGCTCAGCTCAAACAATCCATAATATCCTCCATTCATGGCAATTGAAAGCTATACTTGATTGTGATTTTGTTTATTGCTCTAGAATCCATACACATCCTCCATTCTCCATTCTTCTTTGGTGCTAATACTGTCAGTACAACACATTGCCTCAAGCTCTCCTAAATCAATCCCTTCTGTAACAACTCATGTACTTGTCTGGTCAACTCTTCACTTTTTCTGGTGTCATTCTGTGTGCTGCCTTCTTTGGAAAACTGGCTCCTAGAATAAAATCCATCTAATGACTCATCTTCCTTATTGGTGGTAATCCATCATGTACATTATCAGATACAATATCCTGAAACTCATTTAACAAATCTACAACCTCTACAAGTACATCCTCTACTTCCTCTTTACCAACTTTTGGAATTAAAGAAAAACACACATGCTCATGCCTCATACCATCTAAGATTTTTCTTCCATCAACAAAAGTTATTCTCACATTACCACATACCTTTTCTTTGGTCTCCTTCAATGGCTTTAGCTTATGTCATATTCCATCCTTTGTCAGGGAATAGGCATTTGCACGACCATCATGTACATCACATCTGTCAAACTACCATGGTCTTCCTAACAATATATGACATGCATCCATAGATATGATATCACATAGTAACTCATCTTGGTACCCACCGATCTTGAACTTTACTATGCACTATTCACTAACCATGACCTTGTGGTCATCTTGCACTTAGGCAATCTGATATGGATGTGGGTGTTTCTATCTCTTGAGCTTTAACTTTTTCACCATCTCTTTTGACACCAAATTGTCAGTGTTTCCACTATCAATAATCACATCACATCATTTACCGTCACACCTGCATTGATTATGAAATAGGCTCCTCCTTTGTTCAGGTTCATTCTCACCACTCAGTAGGACTCTTATGTTGATCAACGTTTCTCCTCTTTCAGCATCTTCAAAATTTGAGGATCTGGCATCTTCATCTACATGTGCCACTTTGGCTTGGCCTTCATTCCTCCTATCCATCCTTCCTTGGTGTTGAGGACATTCAAATGCCCTATGACCTTCTTCTCCATAGTGAAAATATTTTCCATGGAAGCCTTCTCTTCCTGAACCTTGTCCTCTTCCTCTTCCTCTCTGATCTCTATTGTTCTGATCTTGGAAATGATTGGAGTTGTTTCCTCTCTGATTTTAACTACTACTAGCCTCATCCTTCTTTTTTAGATCTTCATTTTGGCCTCCATATGACCATCCACCACATCATCCACCGTGACCTCTTCCATTTTTTCTATTCTCAAACTTCTTGTTCAGCTTTTCCTCTACTTTTAGGGCAAACTATTATGTGCCTTCAATACTATTCATTCAAACCAGATTTAGCTCCTCCTGAATGCTTGGCCTTAACCCATTAAGTTAATGGGAAATTTTCTCCCTGTAAGCTTCTACATGGGCCGTTCTGATGAGGATTTGATAGAACTCCTCTGTATACTCCTGAACAGATCTTCCTTCCTTCTTCAAACTTTTCATCTTCTTCACTAGGTCATGTTCATAATCAATAGGAATGAACTGTCACTTGAATTTATCCACCATTCGATCCCATGTTGTGATTTTATCTTTCCCTCTTCTATTTTGCTCCAATTGAATCTCTTGCCACTAAATCTTTGCATGACCTTTTAGTTTGGCCTTTGCAAATTTGACCCTATCAGGATCCTCAATATCTTCATACCCAAAATATTCTTCACATTCATTGATCCAGTCGATCAATTCCTCTGGGTTAAGATTTTTAGAAAATGTTCGAACCTCAATCTTAGGTCTTTTTCTGATCTTGGAAATAGCCCCAAAAAATCTTTCTTCCTCCGAGTTCACAACTTTGACTTCTCCTTCTTGATCTTCTTCTTTGGCTTCATCCTCGCTTTCATCTTTGACATTAAGATTCATTCCTCTATGAATCTCCTCTTGCAATGCTTGCACTTGTCTCTGGAGCACTCTAACCTCAGTTGTTACAACACCAGCTCTTCCACCATGTTCCCTTCATGGAGGAATTTTTGTGTTGCACGCTGAAACCCTAACCACGGTCCTGGGGCAAACTGCCTCACAGTCGGCGATCTATTTACACACTCAGGAAAACTTTCTCTGATACCACTTTGATGAAGGGTGCTCCCCTTAATACCACAAACACATAATAGAAACAGAGAAACAACAACAATAATATGCAAGAATAGAAAATTGGCTTCTTATTATCTCCACAAATGTGGAATTACAAACTTTCAAAATTACAATATGCAAAGCCACATTGGCATTCCCTTACAATATTTTGTAGGAAAAAGCCTCGAATCAATACCCAGAACTGCCCTAGACAACACTACGAGCTTTTTTTATATAGGCATTTTCCACCACCCAAGAAGGTTCCAAAAATTTAGCCCTTAGAGCCAACCAAACTTAGAATTATTTTATTTTTCAATTTATTACATCAAAGTTAGCTCAAAATAACTTTTGAAACCCGAACATAAATTTTGAAGGAAAATTATTTTCTGCCATTTCAGGTGGCCTGACTTCCAGAGACCATAAGTCATCACCAGTTGACCCGATTGACTATTATAACCCCATTTCAAAAAGGCCACAAAGTGCTCTACAGGCTTGACTCACACAAGTGCCTGTCACTTAGATTTTTGACCTCATCCGAGGCCTCTAAAGCCTTCAAAACTGAGTTCAAAGTTTCTATACCCTCTTATGAATACTGAAAATCTTCAATTTCTTCAAAACTAAACCTCATCTAGCCATGAAACTTTACTGGCAGGCTGATATGACTGAGATGAACCTCCACATATAAAATTAGAACATTCTGAGATCATATGACCAACTTACGAAAAAAATAGCAAGTTCCCATAAATAGCATCTCTACACAAGATAGCCCTTATTGAATACAAAAATAGAAATATTTTTTGGGTGATGCAAGATTTCTCTTACACCCAGGATGCTCTTGCATCAAACTTTTAGTACAAATAGTTATATAGTAGCTTGTGTCAGCAGTGTTCTTAACAGAGTAACATGTAGTGTTCTATGTATGGTTGTTCGTATAGTTATTATGGAGCTTTGCATGCTTGGATATATGTTGAAGACATGTTAGTGATGTTTTAGTCATGGATGCATAGTTTGATATTTAGTAGAAGTGAAGTTATGTAGTCACTACTCACTAGTAGCAGTTTCCTGTGTTTATTCAGAAGAGCTGACAGAGATTTGATTGGTTTTGGAGTTGCACCTATCTTTTGGGTATGCACCCTTGGATTTAATCTTAGAGAAGAGTTATTGATGTTCGGTTAAGAGCACATGAAGTAATTCAGCTTGAGGAGAAAGATACAATTTTTTTGGTAGAGCCAATAGTGTGTAGCGTGCATCTATAATTATCTTATTGGACAAGTCCCAAATTATGTTGCATGCATAGTAGAGCTGATAGAATGTTTATCAAAGTTTGTTATGGTTTCTCTAATATGGTTTCAAGGTGGTTCTAACAGCTGACTTGATTATATCATTTAGAGGAAAGATATTTATAGGGAGTCCTTTGTGATTGCTTGAGTGTGGTTCATGGTTGATTAAATATAATAGAGAAGAGTGTGCAAAGTGTTGAAAAATTATAGGAAGGTCTATGTGACCAAGTAAAGTGTTAGTGATATTCATTGGAACTGATCCAGATAGCAAGTCTAAGCACAATTGACCAAGATCCAGTTATAGTGTGTATCTATTATTTAGAAGGTTGTAGCCTTCACCCCTTTGAGCAGGGAACTCTTGGATAGTGTGTCCTCTCCCCTAATAGGGACTATTGTAAAAGACTCCTAACAGGGTTTGACCCTTGACTAGGTCTACTGTACTAAATATATTGAAAAGAAACTCCTGATAGGGTTAAGGATCTTCTGAAAAGGATCATAATACACTAGTATAGAGTATTAGTGGGTGTCAATTCCCAGTGGGGTTTTTACCTATTTGGGTTTCCTCGTAACCAAAATATTGGTGTTGTGTTCAGGTATTCTTTCATTGTGTTTATGTTTTATGTTTAAGTATACTTAATTAGATAAAGAATTGAAACTTGTAGATAACTGATTCACCCCCCCCTTTCAGTTATCTCTTGGGAGTATTCCTAATAATTGGTATCAGAGCCAAGTGCCTCAGAGAGAAAGTTTAATATCTTGAGGTTGATCAGATGGCTTACTTCAGAAAAGAAAGTCCTAAGTTCGATGGAGAGAATTATCTTGATTGGAAGAACAAAATGGTGACTCATTTGCAGTGCATCGCTTTTGAAGTTTTTGATGTAACTATCAAAGAAGCCAAGAGTCCTACCTTAGAAGACCTTGCAAAGGATGATGCTACTGAAAGGAAAAAGGAATTGTTTCATCAGAATGCAATATCCAAAGAAGCTCTTATCAATGCCCTATCTGATGGTGAGTTTTCAGAAATAAAAAAGGTAGATACAACCCATAAAATATGGAAGCACCTAGAGGACATATTTGAAGGAGAAAAACAAGCAAAGGATGCACGCAAAAAGACATGGAAGAAAAGATACAATGCATTAGAGATGCTGGATGAAGAAAATATCATAGCTTACAATCAAAGGATCAATGAAGCAGTTGCTGGAATTAGAAACAATGGTAGAGAGATTTCAGAGGAGGAAATTATGGACAAGCTAATGACTACTTTCACTCCTAAATATGAAAGAAAGATTAACATCCTTGATGAGACCATGCAGCTTACATCAAATTTCAAAAGAGAAACCTTGATCAACAAAATCTCAGCCTTTGAGATTTCAAGATTGAAGATAAAACCAAAGAGTGAAACAATCTTCAAAGCAACAGTTCATGGTAAGAAATCTGCAAGCACTTCTTGTAATTTTGATGATGATGATGAAGAGAAAACACTAGATGATTTCATTGCTATGATTTCCAAAAGAGAAAAGAAAGGAAAGGAAAATATGAAGGTCAATTACCATTTAAGTGCTTTTCATGTAACAAGATCGGTCACTTTGCATCTAAGTGTCCTACTAGAGCTAGAAAGTTCAAAAAGGATTACAAGCCTAAGTACTCTAAGGAATCCTACTATGCTAGAGATGGAGTTTCAAATGATGCATTAGGTGAAGAAGAAATTGGATTCATTGCTATTATAGAAAAAATGAATAATAAGACAAATCAAAAAGATGAGAAAGAGGAACAAGAGCTGGCATTGATTTCACAAGCTGACATAAGGACAAACTAGATTATAGATAGTGGTTGTTCACATCACATGACAGGTGATAAAAATAGATTTTTTCATCTGGACAAATACAATGGTGGTATGGTTAGATTTGGAGATAACACTCCTAAACCCATAGTTTTTAGAGGAGCCATCACCTTGGATGGAAAGAATAGTACTGATGATGTTCTCTATGTTGATGGTTTGAAACATAACCTTCTCAGTGTTGGATAGTTACTTGGAAAAGGATATCAGTTGGAGTTTAAAGATGAAAAATACATTATTAAAAACAAGGATGGTGTTATGATTGCATCAGGTTCAAAGACAAGAGGTAATATTTTCCATCTCAATTCAGAAGCAAGTTGTTTTTTTGCTAAAGTTGATGACAGTTGGTTATGGCATAAAAGACTATGTCATATCAATTTTAATAACATAGTAAAGATAAGAAATGTAAAGGCAGTAAGAGATGTACCTAGCATAGAAAAGCTAGTTGACACTATATGCAGGGAATGTGTGATGGGAAAGCATGTGTGAAATTCATTCAAGAGAAAGAAAAATTTAGTAGAGAACAAGTTGGATCTGATTCATACAGACCTATGTGGTCCAACTCAAACAAGATCATACTATGGTGAAAGGTATTTCATTTTGTTTGTTGATTATTATACTAGGATGATGTGGGTTGCATTCTTAAAAGATAAGTTAGAAGAATTTGAGAAGTTCAAAATATTCAAAGCTAAGGTTGAGAATGAATCTGGACTAAAGATAAAATATTTGAGATCGGATAGAGGAGGAGAATTCACCATTGACAGATTCTATGAGTACTACGAAGAACATGGCATAAAGAGATAATTAAGTGCACCTAGAACCCCTTAGTAGAATGTAATTGGAAAAAGAAGGAATAGGATCATCCTTGATACAATGCACACCATTATGATAGAAGGAAAAGTTGCACATGCCTATTGGAGAGATGCGGTCAATACAATAGTCTACACCATCAATAGAATTCAAATGATGCCTAGTGCTAACAAAAAACCATATGAGCTATGGTTTGGTAATGTTCCCAAAGTAAAATACTTCAAAATCTTTGGAAGCATGTGCTACATCAAGTGGGATGAAGTAGTAGGCAAGTTTGATGCAAGAAGTGATGAAGGTATTTTTCTTGGTTACTCTACTAAAAGTGAATCTTATAGATGTTTCAATTTAGATTGAAAAAGATCATTGAAAGTTATCATGTTAAGATTGATGAAAAGTTTATGGTTCAAGAAAGATATCATGATTACTCACCCATGATTGAATAAGAACCCAGGCCCTCCACTAGTGAGACAGTTATTGAGGAAATGTTTGATAGTATTGATGTGTTATTCAATGACCCTGAGACAAGTGAATAAGGTACTCCTAAGGCTGATGAGTCAGCATCACCTAAAGTTCCAAGGTTTACATCTAGAAACCATTCCAAGAAAGACATCATTGGTGATCAGAGCGGCAAAGTTTTAACAAGATCACAAGCAAAGAACTCAGCGAGCAGTGAAGTGACATGTTTACTATCTCAGATTGAACCTTTAAGTGTTGAAGATGCATGTAATGATTTAGCTTGGTATGATGCTATGAAAGAACTTGATCAGATTATAAGAATGACACTTGGGAACTAGTCCCAAGACCTAGTGATAAGAATGTGATTGTAACAAAGTGGATATTCAGAAACAAGATGAATGAAGATGGTATAGTAGTAAGAAATAAAGAAAGGTTAGTATGTAAGGGATATGTGCAAAGAGAAGGCATTGATTGTTCAGACACATTTGCACTTGTGAGAAGATTAGAAGCTATTAAGTTATTTCTAGCTTATGCTACAGTTAAAAAATTCAAAGTTTATCAGATGGATGTCAAGTCAACATACCTAAATGGAGATTTGAAAGAAGAAGTATACATTGAGCAGCCAGAAGGATTCACCTTATCAGACAAACTTGATATGGTATGTAGATTGAAGAAGGCACTCTATGGACTTAAGCAAGCCCCTAGAGCATGGTATGAGAGACTAGATGGATATCTAACACAAATTGGATTCAAGAAAGGAGAAGTAGATTATAATCTATTCATTAGAGACATCTGAAGGTCTACTACTTGTAGCTATATTTGTTGATGACATTATCTTTGGAGGTAATGACAAACTAAGTGCAAAATTTGCCAAAGAAATGCAAAATGAGTTTGAGATGAGTATGATTGGTCCTATTAAATACTTTTTGGGATTAAATGTGCAGTAGACAGAAAGGTATTTTCATTAATCAGTCCAAGTATGTGAAAGAAATATTAGAGAAATTCAAGATGGATGATTGCAAGCCAATAGGGACTCCTATGATAACTAGATGCAAGATTAAAAAAGAAGATGACTCACCAGTAGTTGATATAACATTGTACAAGTCTATGATTGGCAAACTTATTTATCTTACTTAGACTAGACCTAACATTTCCAATGTAGTTGGCATAGTTGGAAGATTTGTAGCAGAGCCTAAATAAAGTCACCTCATGGCAGTAAAAAGGATATTCAGATACTTGCAAGGCACTATATACTATGGTCTATGGTATCCTAACTCAGAAAATGTTGAGCTTCATGTGTACATAGATGCAGATTGGGCAGGATGCATTGATGACAAAAAGAGTACATCAGGTGGAGCAGTGTTTCTTGGTGATAGACTTGCCACTTGGACAAACAAGAAACAAAATTGTATTTCTCAGTCAACAACAGAAGCGGATTATGTTGCAGTAGCCTTGAATTGTTCTACAATTATTTGGATCAAGCAGATGATAAAAGATTTTGAAATTTAGATTGATTATCCTATTGTTATTCACTGTGATAACACTAGCACTATCAATATGTTGAAAAACCCTATGATGCATGCAAAGATAAAGCTCATTGAGATCAAGTATCACTTCCTAAGAGAGAAAGTGGTAGAGAAAGAAGTCAAGCTAGACTATGTAAGTACTAAAGATCAATTGGCAAATATATTCACAAAGCCCTTGCCTAAGGATACTTTTGAGTATCTTAGGGAGAAGTTGGGAGTAATTCCCTTCCCTAATTCTTCTTAAAAGAAAGAAGCAAAGGCATTAGTCCTTAGGGACCGATGGAAGGTTGACTAATCTACCTCAGGAGTAGTACTGGTGCTTAAAATGAATGGCACCCTTTTCCATTGATGTCAAAGGGGTAGTAATATATAGAGTCATGAAAAATAAAAGGAATAGTATACTAAGGGGGAGCAATATTCAGTTATGACAATAGTGCAGTTGAGGAAATGGAGAATGTTGAAAAATATTATAGCAGATGGAGGATTCATCTTTGGGGGAGTTTTATGATAAAATGCAGAATGTTATAAAAGAAATTTTTATTTGGGTTGGTGGTGGTTTTTCATTCCACATGTTGCCATCAATGCCAAAGGGAGAGATTGTTGGAGATTTTCTAGTAGGCCAATACTGACTGCATGTTTGTCACTGATGACAACATATGGAAAGTATCATGTGTGGAAGTCTTATAGAGTAAGATTTCTATATATATAGCATGGACATGATATCAACATGATATCATGGGCACAAAGGTTAACTGTTAGTACAAATAGTTATACAGTAGCTTGTGTGAGCAGTGTTCTTAACAGAGTAACAGACAGTGTTCTGTGTATGGTTGTTTGTATAGTTATCATGGAGCCTTTCATGCTTGGATATATGTTCAAGACATGTTAGTGATATTTTAGTCATGGACACATAGTTTTATATTTAGTAGAAGTGAAGTTATAGAGTCACTATGCGCTAGTAGCAGTTTCCTATCTTTATTCAGAAGAGCCAACATAGATTTTATTGGTTCTGGAGTTGCACCTTTATTTTGGGTATGCGCCCTTGGAGTTAAGATTAGAGAAGAGTTATTGATGTTTGATTAAGAGTGCATGAAGTAATTCAGCTTGAGGAGAAAGATACAATTGTTTTGGTAGAGCTGATAGTGTGTAGCGTGCGTCTATAATTACCTTATTAGACAGGTCCCAGATTATGTTGCGTGCATAGTAGAGCCGACAGAATGTTTATAAAAGTTTGTTATGGTTTCTCTAATATGGTTTCAAGGTGGTTCTAATAGGCTGACTTGATTATATCATTTAGAGGAAAGATATTTATAGGCAGTCATTTGTGACTTCTTGAGTGTGGTTCATGGTTGATTAAATAGAATAGAGCAAAGTGTGCGTGTAATGTACCTGCCAGGGAACCCATAAGGAATCAGGTCTTAAGACCAAAAATTGCAACTAAAATTTTTTTTCATTACATTACATCATTACTACTTCACATTTACATTCCTTAAGGTTCCCTTAATGAATTCATTCTCTAACATCTATACATTACTTATCCAGATTGAATTTCATTTCCTTCCTTTACTATCACATTTTAGAACTAAGAGATAGGGTAAGAAAATAACATTTCATTTACAATCATATTCCATACTTTATATACTAAGTTCATTTCTCCTTCCTACACATTGAATAGCTATTCATTATAGATTTCATTTTAACCTTAGCATAATAAACATTTTCTTCCATTGCAACATAGGAGAGATAGGAAAGATCATTCAACATTACATTATACATTTACAACTTTAATCTTTCAAATGACAACTGATGCAGGAGCATCCTGGGTGTAAGAGCAATCTTGCATCACCCAAAAATATTTCTATTTTTGTATTCAATAAGGGCTATTTTGTGCAGAGCTGCTATTTATGGAAAGTTACTATTTTTTGGTAATTTTTGTATGTGCTCAGAATGATCTGATTTCTTTCTTGGAGGTTCATTTTGGTCATATAAGTCTGCCAGTAAAGTTTCATTGCCAGATCAAGTGTATATTGGAAGATATTGAAGATTTTTGGTATTGGCAGCAGGGTACAGAAACTTTGAACTTAGTTTTGAAGGCTTTAGAGGCCCTGGATGAGGTCAAAAATTTGGGTGATGGGCGCTTGCATGGGTCAAGCCTATAGAGCGCTTCGTGGCATTTCTGAAATGGGGTTATAATAGCCGATCGGGTCAACTGGTGATGACTTATGGTCTTCAGAAGTTGGGCCACCTGAAATGGCAGAAAATAATTTTCTTCAAAATTTCTGTTCGGGTTTCAAAGGTTATCTTGAGCTGACTATGATGTAATAAAATGTAAAATAAAATAATTCTAAGTTTGGTCGGCCTTATTGGCTAAAATTCTGGAACCTTCCCAGGTGGTGGAAAATTGCCTATATAAGGAAGGCTGTATTATTGTCTTAGGAGTTCAGAATAGTTCTGGGTAGTAGATCTGGGTATTGATTCGAAGCTTTGTCCTACAGAATATTGTAAGGGAATGCCCATGTGGCTTTGCATATTGTAATTCTGAAAGTTTGTAATTCCACATTTGTGGAGATAATAAGAAGCCAATTTTCTGTTCTTGCATATTATTGTTATTGTTTCTCTATTTCTCTTATGTGGTTATGGTATTAAGGGGAGCACCCTTCATTAGGTGGTATCAGAGTAGGAGTTCTTGAGTGTGTAAATAGATCACCAACTGTGAGATAGTTTGCACCAGGACCGTGGCTAGGGTTTCAGTGCGCATCGCGAAAATGCCTCCACGAAGAGAACGTGGCGAAAGAGCTGGTGTTGTAACACCTGAGGTTAGAGAGCTGCAGAGACAAGTGCAAGCATTACAAGAAGAGATTCATAGAGGAATGAATCTTAATGTCAGAGACAAAAGCGAGGATGAAGCCAAAGAAGAATATCAAGAAGGAGAAGCTGAAATTGTGAACCAGGAGGAAGAAAGACTTTTTTGGGCGATTTCCAAGATTGGGAAAAGACCTAAGATTGAGGTTCCTACATTTTCTGGAAATCTTAACCCAGAGGAATTGATCGACTGGATCAATGAATGTGAGGAATATTTTGAGTATGAAGATGTTGAGGATCCTGATAGGGTCAAATTTGCAAAGGCTAGACTGAAAGGTCATGCGAAGATCTGGTGGCAAGAAATTCAATTGGAGCAAAATAGAAGAGCGAAAGATAAAATCACAAGATGGGATCAGATGGTGGATAAATTGAAGCAACAGTTCATTCCTGTTGATTATGAGCTTGATCTACTAAAGAAAATGCAAAGTTTGAAGCAAGCAGGAAGATCTGTTCAGGAGTATACAGAGGAGTTCTATCGACTCCTCATCAGAATAGGCCATGCAGAAGCTGATAAGGAGAAAGTTGCCCGATACCTTAATGGGTTAAGGCCAAGCATTCAGGAGGAGTTGAATCTGGTTCGAATGAATAGTATTGAGGAGGCATACCAATTTGCCCTAAAAGTAGAGGAAAAGCTGAACAAGAAGTTCGAGAGCAGACGAAACAAAAGAGGTCACGGTGGATGATCTGGTGGACAGTCATATGGTGGCCGAAATGAAGATCTGAAAAACAAGGATGAGGCCAGTAGCAGTCAGAATCAGTGTGGAAATAATTCCAATCACTTTCAGGATCAGAATAATAGAGATCAGAGAGGAAGAGGAAGAGGACAAGGATCTGGAAGAGGAGGCTTCCGTGGAACATGTTTTCACTATGGAGAAGAAGGTCATAGGGCATTTGAATGTCCTCAGCACCAAGGTAGAATAGATAGGAGAAATGAAGGCCAGGCCAGAGTTGCACATGTAGATGAAGATGTCAGATCATCAAATTCTGAAGATGCTGAAAGAGGAGAAACGTTGATTAACAGAAGAGTCCTGTTGAGTGGTGAGAATGAACCTGAGCAAAGGAGGAGCCTGTTTCACACTAGGTGCAAGTGTGAAGGTAAATGTTGTGATGTGATCATTGATAGTGGAAGCACTGAAAATTTGGTGTCAGAAGAGATGGTGACAAATTTGAAGCTCAAGAGATAGAAACACCCACATCCATATTGGATTGCCTGGGTACAGGATGACCACAAGGTCATGGTCAATGAACAATGCCTAGTAAAGTTCAAGGTTGGCGGATACCAAGATGAGGTATTGTGTGATATCATATCTATGGATGCATGTCATATATTGTTGGGTAGACCATGGCAGTTTGACAGATGTGTTGTACATGATGGTCGTGTGAATACCTATTCCCTGACAAAGGATGGAGTGCGACATAAGCTAAAACCATTGAAGGAGACCGAAAAAAAGGTATGTGGTAATGCAAGGATAAATTTTGTTGATGGAAGAAATTTCCTAAATGGTATGAGGCATGAGCATGTATATTTTGCTTTAATTCCAAAAGCTGGTAAAGAGGAAGTAGAAGATGTTCCTGTAGAAGTTGTAGATTTGTTGAATGAGTTTCAGGATATTGTATTCAATAACATGCCTAATGGATTACCACCAGTCAGGAAGATCAGTCATCAGATGGACTTGATCCCAGGAGTGAGTTTTCTGAATAAGGCAGCAATCAGAATGACACCTACAGAAAGTGAGGACTTGAACAGACAAGTACATGAACTGTTACAAAAAGGATTGATCCATTAGAGTCTAAGTCCCTATGCTGTACTAGCGGTATTAGCACCAAAGAAGAATGGAGAATGGAGGATGTCTACAGATTCTAGGGCAATAAACAAGATCACAATCAAGTACAGGTTTCCATTGCCACGAATGGATGATATTATGGACTGTTTGAGTGGAGCTGTGTATTTCTCAAAGATAGACCTAAAAAGTGGATATCATCAGATTCAGATCAGAGAAGGAGATGAATGGAAGACTACCTTCAAGACAAAGGAAGGACTATATGAGTGGTTAGTCATGCCTTTTGGGCTAACCAATGCACCGAGCACTTTCATGCGGCTCATGAACGAGGTTCTGAAAGAATTTTTGGGTAAGTTTGTCATTGTTTACCTAGATGATATTTTGATTTTTAGCAAGACATTGGAGGAACATATGATGCATATTCGTATGGTGTTTGAGAAGTTGAGAGATGAGAAATTGTTGATTAATTTGAAGAAGTGCAGTTTTGTGAAGAAAGAGTTAGTGTATTTGGGATTTGTAATTTTAGTAGAAGGTCTAAAAATGGACCCAAAGAAGGTACAGGCTATCCTTGAATGGCCTACTCCAAGGAGTGCTACTGAGGTAAGATCTTTTCATGGTCTAGCTAGCTTTTACAGAAAGTTTATCAGAAATTTTAGCAGTATTTGTGGACCCTTGACTAAAACAATGAGAGGGGATAGAAAAGAGTTTAAGTGGACTAATGGGGCAGAAAAAAGTTTTCAATTATTGAAACAAAAAGTTACAGAACAACCTGTTTTAGCACTTCCAGATTTTAATAAGGTGTTTCAAGTAGATTGTGATGCTAGTGGTATTGCAATAGGAGCTGTTATGAGCCGAGAAGGTAAACCTGTTGCTTATTTCAGTGAGAAATTAAATGATGCCAAGAGAAAATATTCTGTTTATGATCAAGAATTTTATGCTATAGTTCAGGCATTGAAAAAGTGGAGGCACTATCTGCTTCCTAAGGAGTTTGTTTTGTATACTGATCATCAAGCTTTGCAATATTTGAATAGTCAAGGAAAATTGAATCAAAGGCATTTGAAATGGGTTGAGTTTTTACAGAGTTATACATTTGTTTTGAAACACAGGAGTGGAAAGTCTAATAGGGTTGCAGATGCTCTTAGCAAAAGGCAACTATTGTTGACAAAAATGCAGATTGAAGTGGTTGGGTTCAAGGAACTCAAGAATTTCTATCCAGAGGATCCTGATTTTGGTGAAGCTTGGAAAGCTTGTACAGAACCTGTTACTCTAGACAGGACAAAATAGTTGGATTTCATCATCCAGGATGATATGCTATTCAGAGGGAGTCAGTTGTGCATTCTATGAAGTTCTATGAGGGAGTATCTCATCAAGGAGAAGCATAGCGGAGGATTGGCTGGACATTTTGGTTGTGATAAAACCCTTGGTTTGGTTAGTGAGAATTATTATTGGCCACAGTTGCAGCAAGATGTGAAGAAGTTTGTACAGAGTTGCCAAGTATGTAAGATGGCGAAGGGAGTGAAGTAGAATACAGGGTTGTATCAGCCATTACCTATACCAGAGAAGCCTTGGGAGGATATCAGCATGGACTTTGTTCTTGGTTTACTGAGGACACAGTAGGGACACGATTCAATTTTTGTGATAGTTGACAGATTTTCAAAGATGGCACATTTTATTCCATGCAAGAAGACTAATGATGCTGTTCATGTAGCAGAATTGTTTTTCAGAGAAGTAGTGAGACTTCATAGTTTGCCAAAGACCATAGTTTCAGATCGGGACACTAAGTTTGTTGGATATTTCTGGCATACATTGTGGAAGAGGTTCAAGATAGATTTGAAGTTTAGTTCATCACATCATCCACAGACTGATGGATAGACAGAGGTGGTGAATAGGAGTTTGGAAAATTTGCTGAGATGTTTGGTTGGAGATAAGCCAATAGGATGGGATTTGATTTTACCATAGGCAGAATTTGCATACAATAATTCTGTCAACAGGAGCACTGGTAAATCACCATTCCAGATTGTATATGGAAGTAGTCGAAGAAATGCATCTGAATTGAGGAAGATAGATAAAGGAGAAATAAGTAGTGCTGAAGCTAAGGATTTTGCAGAACACTTGAAGAACATCCATGAGGAGGTGAGGAAGCATATTACCAAGATAAATGCATAGTATAAGGCTAAGGCAGATGAGAAAAGGAGGTATAAGGAATTTCAGGTTGGTGATGAAGTCATGGTTCATTTGCAGAAGGAGCGGTTTCCAGTTGGTACATATAACAAGCTGAAAATGAAGAAGTTTGGACCATGTAGGATACTGAAGAAACATGATTCAGGAAACGCATATGAGGTAGAATTGCCTACTGAGCTAAATATTTCACCAGTGTTTAACATTTTAGATCTGACAGAGTATCATGAAGGAGGTGTTGAAGATGAGATCACAGTAGCACAGTGGAGTATTCCAGCAACTAGTTCAGACACTAAGGAGATCGAAGATATACTGGACAGTCGTGTTGATAGAAGCACAAGGAACAGGACATATGAAGAATATCTGGTCAAGTGGAAAGGATGACCTATTGAAGATTCATCATGGCTGACAAAGGAGGAGGTTAGCCATCTTGGTTTTCCTCTACACACCTAAGTCATGATAGGGTCACTTCTCAAATTACCCCGAGTGTCTGATGCAAGAGCATCTTGGGTGTAAGAGCAATCTTGCATCACCCAAAAATATTTCTATTTTTGTATTCAATAAGGGCTATTTTGTGTAGAGCTGCTATTTATGGAAAGTTACTATTTTTTGGTAATTTTTGTATGTGCTCAGAATGATTTGATTTCTTTCTTAGAGGTTCATTTTGGTCATATAAGTCTGCCAGTAAAGTTTCATTGCCAGATCAAGTGTATATTGGAAGATATTGAAGATTTTCGGTATTGGCAGCAGGGTATAGAAACTTTGAACTCAGTTTTGAAGGCTTTAGAGGCCTCGGATGAGGTCAAAAATTTGGGTGACAAGTGCTCGCGCAGGTCAAGCCTGTAGAGCGCTTCGTGGCATTTCTGAAATGGGGTTATAATAGTCGATCGGGTCAACTGGTGATGACTTATGGTCTTCGGAAGTTGGGCCACCCAAAATAGCGAAAAATAATTTTCTTCAAAATTTATGTTCGGGTTTCAAAGGTTATCTTGAGCCGACTATGATGTAATAAAATGTAAAATAAAATAATTCTAAGTTTGGTTGACCTTATTGGCTAAAATTCTGGAACCTTCCCAGACGGTGGAAAATTGCCTATATAAGGAAGGCTGTATTATTGTCTTAGGAGTTCAGAATAGTTCTGGGTAGTAGATCTAGGTATTGATTCAAGGCTTTGTCCTATAGAATATTGTAAGGGAATGCCCATGTGGCTTTGCATATTGTAATTCTAAAAGTTTTTAATTCCACATTTGTGGAGATAATAAGAAGCCAATTTTCTGTTCTTGCATATTATTGTTGTTGTTTCTCTATTTCTCTTATGTGGTTGTGGTATTAAGGGGAGCACCCTTCATCAACAACCCTTGAAATAAGCCTAGAACTATCCCTCCCAATTACATTGCTTTTCTATTCAATTACATCTTTCTGATAATAGATCTCATAATAACAGGTACATGAAAGGCCCAAAGGTATTACAACATATCTTTTCATCTTTCCTTTCAAGAATAAATAATACAAAATATAAACATCTACATCAATACATAAATTTGAATGCATCCAAGTCACGAACCATGAACAGGACCTCGAAAGGTTTTTTCCACCCAACCATGTGGAACTAATGAGGTTCCACCCCCCTGTGCTAGGAGATAGAACCAAGATACTCACAAGGCCCTAAGAAATCTAAGGCTCAGAAGATAAAGAAATCTAAGACTCAAAAAGAACATAGAATATCATTGTACTATAACATAGAGGTCAAGGTTCTAGGATACCACCTAAGTGAGTGTCATCACACAACTTATATATTGGGATCCTTCTTGGCAACTATGTAACCCCAGTCCCCCTTTTATGAATAGGGATCCATCCTGGTAGTTATCCCCAGTCCCAGTACTCCAATCAGGTCTGTGGGGCCATTATTATATTCTCTTTCATTATCTTTTGAATCCCCCCTTCCCAGGTTAATTTTTAAGGTTATCACTTTTTACAAACCCACCCATAGGATCATCTGGAAACCACTTTAGGGTTCCAAAACCTATGGTGAGCCACTCACTTAAGGTTCCTATCCCCTTACCCCACATATGCACAAACCATGAAAACCTCAAGTAATCTCAAAATGATCCATCTCATAGGTCTAGGGAACCCTCCAGTGCACTCAGGCCACCCAAACAAGTTCTGACCTTATATTATGGACTCTAGCAAAAGCCAAGTATGAACAAAAGCTTAAAATCAAAACCATGTATAGAAATTAATTAAACACAACATAAATCTAACCACATGCATTGACACAACATTGCATAGCTTATTTAAAAAATCTAGGAAAAAGTCTCATGTTCCTGAAATTTGGCTAAGTCTAAATTTTTTAAGAAATCTCAAAATTAGAAATTATATCTTAACTCCCATGAATCTGAAACCTATCCCAATCATCTTAGAAGGTACCTAAACCCTTTATACAAGTATACCTTAAAGTATAAGTTTTAAATTTTAAATTACTTATTTTAAATTTTAAATTACTATAAGTTTTAAATTTTAAATTACTTATACTTATACTTAAATGTTATACTTGTATAAAGCCTATTTTACCTCAGTTGACACTACTTGGTTGGTTAACATAGTCTACATCGGTTAACACTAAACTGGTCGATTAACACTGGACTGCTCGGTTATCACTACATTGGTTGGTTAATACTACATTGGTTGGTTAACACTGCATTGGTCGATTGATACTGAGTTTGGTTAGTTGATATTGAGTTTGGTCGGTTGATACTGAGTTTGGTCAATTGATACTGAGTTTGGTCAATTAACACTAAACTAACCTATCTTGATTAACACTAAACCAACCTATCTCAGTTAATACCAAACTGACCTTGCTCAGTTAATACTAAATTGACGTGAAACTACAAAATACGACTGTCAATTCTAACTTGTAGGTAAAACTGGGCATTATGGGGACTATGGTTGCCTAATATAAGCATGACCCATTTGAGATCTCCCATTTTCCCTTCAAAAACATTTGATCAATCCATCCTATCCATCTAACAAATCTCTTCTAGATCTAGACAAAGAAAGGTGGTGCACAAACTGACATGAACTAGTAAGGTTTGAAATAACAGTTCTAAATTCTTGAAGCACTCATGAACATTCTAGAAAGAAGGGAGATAAATAGGAGAATATTAAGTATCCTACAGACCAAATTAACCCAAATAAAAGCATCAATTTCACAGAGAAGTCTGCAAGAGGAAAATAGTAAGGAAATGACTTCATTTCAATCCTACACCTTCATGACCCTTCCTATTTCTTACTAAACTTCCCTATTTTATTCAATAAAAGATAAACTCATCCTTCCACATGACCTTAAACAAAAATTATATAATCATACATAGTTTTATTATCATATCATATACAAACATTTTCACACACAAAGAGGAAGAATGGAGATTCTTCCCAGTTTAGACCCTACCTTGGGTCCTGCGGAGAATCCTCTTCCCTTGGTTGGAGAATCTCTACAAAACTTGAATCCTTGAGTAGATATCCTTTTGGAAATCTTCCTTTGATAATCAACTCCCAGCAATCCAAAAAAAAACTCTCAAACTCACATAAACATTCACCAAAAATTTCTGGAGAAATCAATTATAGACAACTCAAAAGAAAACAAATCTTCCAAAAATTAACATCCTCCCGCACACAAAAATCTTCAAATATTTATCCCCCAACTATGTGGTTGGAGGAGTTGCTTTACGGGAAGCAACTTCTCCAACTTCCATAGTTGGTTGGAGGAACAACCAAATAATCTCCCATAAAGACTTAATCAAGGTTTTTAATAAATTTAATTGAAATATCTTTTAAATGAAAGCATAACAAGAATAATAGACAAATAACTTTCAAGAAAAATACATAGCATAATAGGAAAACAAGTGGCCTAACTTCTAGGAGGTCTCGAGTTCAACTCCCTCCTAGATAGCCAATTTTACTACAAAGGCCATTTCCCTTTTATTAATATTATTTTTACTTTTTATTTAATACATTTATTAAATATACTTTATTTAACTCACTTTATTTTCTTATTATAAACACCATATCTTTAACACAGTTAATGATAACATACAATTATTATTATTATTTATATA
Organism: Chamaecyparis obtusa; assembly: GCA_027943335.1. Lineage (NCBI taxonomy): Eukaryota > Viridiplantae > Streptophyta > Pinopsida > Cupressales > Cupressaceae > Chamaecyparis > Chamaecyparis obtusa. The sequence goes on along the minus strand of BSBK01004638.1, from coordinate 724,057 downwards.
AGCATGGATATATGCATGTGCACCCACATATACACATACCTATATAAAATACAAATAATTATAACATAATTATTTATTATACATATAAAATAGATTAATTCTAACTCATAACATAAACTCAGACCAACATCAAATCAAGTCCATAACATAAACTGCATTTCACTTCCCAACTAGGATCGCTTCCTAAATAGAATTCTAGGTCCATGGGTAACCTCAGGAGTAACTTGGTTAAATCTCCACATATCAACAGTTCAAGGATTTTGATGGCACACTCAGACCTGTGTAGCCAGGTGGAGAAATTACCTGGTACCTGCATCCTATATCACCAACTGATATAGGATATACAAATATATAAATATAAACAGACAGTGGCAAACAAGGAGGGAGAGTGTGACATCGTGTGGATCTCCCGTGGGAGTAACTACAATGGCCCCTCCTCATCCTACACTCACATCAACCACTGAACATTAAACCATAATAGGGTCAGTAGGGTTAGATCATAATAAAACATCATAACACAAATCAATGTAAAACATTTTACTAATAGTTCATTTCTAGCCATTCATCATTAAATTATAACTCATTTAATATTTCCAAATAAATTGTAGTAACCAAATATATATGCTCAAATGTCTCATAAAAATGCTAACTAAATAATAATCATAGTCCATCATAAAATCCAAAGTGTCAAAGCAATAGTCCTGTTAGTCAAACATAGGAAGATGCTAGGCTGGACATTACAGTGTGAAGTGTTGAACCATCAGAGGAAGGTCTATGTGACCAAGTGAAGTATTAGTGCTATTCATTGGAACTGATCCAGACAACAGGTCTAAGCACAGTTCACCAAGATCCAAATATAGTGTGTATTTGTTATTCAGAAGGTTGTAGCCTTCACCCCTTTGAGCAGTGAGCTCTCAGACAGTGCATCCTCTCCCTTAACAGGGACTATTGTAAAAGACTCCTAATAGAGTCCGACCCTTGACTAGGTCTGCTGTACTAAATATATTGTAAAGCAACTGCTAACAGGGTTAAGGATATTCTAACAAGGATCATAATACACTAGTATAGAATATTAGTGGGTGTCAATTCCCATTGGGGTTTTTACCTATTTGGGTTTCCCCGTAACCAAAATATTGGTGTTGTGTTCATGTATTCTTTCATTGTGTTTATGCTTTATGTTTAAGTATACTTAATTGGATAAAGAATTGAAACTTGTAGATAATTGATTCATGCCCCCCCCCCCCTCTCAGTTATCTCTTGGGACTATTCCTAACAAAAGGAACTATGTTGAATTTATTTTGTAGTTGTTTAACATGAGAGTTTGTAGATTAATAGGAGTTCACATTTTTATGGGAACGTATCATTCAATTGAGCATTAATGCCCATCTATATCTAGTGAGATGGACATAACTCATGTACCTCATGCTAGTGTTCTTGGATACCTTGTATACACTATTTTGCATTAGACTAGACATTATCCAAATAGTGAGTATTTATTGAGGAACTTTTATGGATAATCTTAGTCAAACCTTCCTTCGTGCTAGCAGTCTATGAAATTAGACCTTTATTAAGAATACATCATATCAGATAAACTATGTTTAAGAATTTTTAGGAATGATCCTTTGGCATGTATTAAACATAATATAATTTTCAGCATATTATTATCATTCTATTTCTTTATTGTAAACATGCCATTGGTTCATTTTTGTAATTTTTTTTTGTGTTAACATGCCATTGGTTTAGTTTTGTACTAGTTTTTTCTTCTAAGTTCTAACTATCTGATTCCAGTTATTACATTATTGGTCTGATAGCCTTATCACATCTTTTAAAACCATTATTGGTCATTTTCCCAATCCGCTAACCTAGGATAAATCCATAATCTATTCCTAGTGACACCTAGGTACCTTTTAGGCTTATCATTTCCATTAAGGTTTACATTCAAAATTTGATTACAATAAGATCAATATATGATCAAAACAATATCATATGACCATGAATATTCTTCTTACATGATTCAATGACCTTTGAAGGCCATTTGGTTTCAACTACACCTAAGGATCCATTAGTGACCCTGGTGCTCTTCATGACTCCTACTTTTGACCTTGGTGCTCCTACACCAATTGCTAGCACGAAGGAAGATTTGACATAAAACATATGAGGGCTACTTAGTTTATCTTAGGGATAAAGATAATTTAATTATAACTTTGGTTGTATTAAAGGAACTATGTTGACTTTATTTTGTTGTTGTTGTTTAACATGAGAGTTTGTAGATTAATAGGAGTTCACATTTTTATGGGAACATATCATTCAATTGAGCATTAATGCCCATCTATATCTAGTGAGTTGAACATAACTCATGTACCTCATGCTAGTGTGCTTGAATACCTTGTATACACTATTTTGCATTAGACTAGACATTATCCAAATATTGAGTATTTTTATAAAGTGCTATAACACACAGGCGGTCCTCCTTTTACACCAATTAATAATAGTGACAACCCTCACAAGTGGTTGGATAATGTCTAGTCTAATCCAAGCACACTAGCATGAGGTACATGAGTTATAAACTCTCATGTTAAACAACTACAAAATAAAGTCAACATAGTTCCTTTAACACAACTAAAGTTAAAATTAAGAATTTTGGTGAAGTCAAGGAAGTAAGTTTGAGATCAAAATCAGTCAAGTCCCTGAATCTAAGTCCATGCTTAAAAGGGAGGGCTTCTAAAGGCATGAAAATGACTAAGTCTGAGATGATGAAGTAAAGGTAAATTTTGAAGGGGTAGAATCTACCCTCTTCTTGGGATTTTTATCCCAACCACCCATTCATTTCCACCTAGGTGTAGGACTGCATCAAAAAAGGCATGAATGAGGAGATAAACATAAATTTTAATTGCCTTTTCTGACAAGTTGTTGCTTATAATCCCATGAATTAACAATGAAAGAAAACTAAACATAGCAAGGTTCCATTTAAATGCATTTAACACAATTTTTTTTTTTGACAAAACTGAACCAATGACATGTTTACAAGAAAGGTCTAATAGAAATCCCAACAATTCTTAAACATACTTTATCTGATATGATTAATAAAGGTCTAATTCTGTAGACTGCTAGCACGAGGAAAGATTTGACCTAGCCAAATCTTCCTTGTACCACACAAAAAACTATGTGATAACTATGTCTAATCCAACCTTAATTGTTTAAGAATTCATCATATCAGATAAGGTATGTTTAAGAATTGTTGGGACTGGTCCTTTGGTATGTATTAAATAGAATAGAATTTTTAGCATATTATTATCATTCTATTTCTTTGTTGTAAACATGCCATTGGTTCAGTTTTGTAATTTTTTTTTGTGTTAACATGACATTGGTTTAGTTTTGTAATTTGTTTTTTGTTGTAAACATGCCATTGGTTCAGTTTTGTAATTTTTTTCAAGAACAATCTGGCCAAGGGCCAGATCAATGCTTCTCACAATCTCATTACCAAAGTGGCCAAAGACTATGTTAGACTGATAAAATATGAGGATTCTCTTTACCGTTGTAAATCTTTGAAGGTTCCTGCACTTGGATGGATGTGTACCATTGTTAAGAGAATTGGACCAAGTTCAGCACCTCAAACAGGTGAGACAACATATGGAAAGATTGTCATCTATTGACCCAAATACTAGGAATATTTTGATCTATGGGTACCCTAATGTTGGAAAGAGTTATTTTATTAATAAGATTACTAGGGTGGATGTGGATGTGTAACCTTATGCTTTTACTACTAAGTCTCTATTTGTTAGGCATATTGATTATAAGTACTTGAGGTATCAGGTTATTGATACCCCTGGTATTTTGGACCACCCCTTGGAGGATAGGAACACCATCGAGATGCTCAGTATTATTACCTTGGCTCATTTGAAGGTGACTTTTTTGTTTTTCCTTGATTTTACGGGGTCCTGTGGCTATAGTATTGTGCAATATGAAGCTCTATTTCACAACATAAAATCTATGTTTTCAAATAAGTCTCTTATTGTAGTTTGTAATAAGATTGATTTGCAACCACTAGAGACACTACTAGAGGAGGATGCAAAATTGGTTGTAGAGATGATATCTGAGGTTGGGAAAAATATGGGCGGGTTCTTTGGGAATCGGGAGGGGGGGGGGGATGATGGCACGCTACTCTCTATGAGTTCTTTGAAGGAAGAAGGGGTGATTGCAGTGAAGAATGCAACATGTGGGAGGTTGTTGGAGTAGAGAGTGGAAATTAAGATGAATTTGAAGAAGATCAGAAGTTGTCTCAATAGGATTCATGTTGCAATGCCCAAGCTACGAGATGGGAAAGATAGGCCCCCTTGTATTCCTCAATTCCTCAAGCTTCTTTGGATGCCAAGGAGGCCATGAAGCTGGAGAAGGATATTGATAATGAAAATGGTGGGGTTGGAGTTTACTCTACAAGCTTGAAGAAGCAGTATATTTTGGAAAATGAAGAGTGGAAAGAAGATGATATTCCTGAGATCATGGATGGACACTGTAGACATGGAAAATTGGTAAAGGCTTAAATCAATCAAAAGGTGCAATCAAATCATCAAAATAGCATAAATGGAACAAAGGCAATTCAAATCAAAGGAAAATTCAATTAAATGATTAAATGATTAAATAAAGCTTGAAAAGGGGAAAAACACTAAGAAATTGATTAAATTCAATTAATGACATAGTTGTTGAAATGAAAAATCAAAATGAACCTCTTACCCTTCATGGCTAAATTTAATTACTTTAATTAATTAATAAATATGAAATTCCCTCAACAAAGCAAAAAGGAGACAAAATGGACACAAATCACTCACTTTTGTTGAAATGGTCCAGCCTTTTGAAACTATTTAAATGTTTGTCCCCCAATTTAGGGACAAAGCAAAGCCAATTGACCTTACCCAAGCCTAACCATGGTTATCTCACTCTACCCCCTACCCTTGGGAAAATCCTATAAATAGAAGGCATTTTGAGGCATTATTCATCCACTCCATATCTTTGAATTGCAGCAAAGCTCTTGCAATTTACATTCACACCACTCACTTAGCATTTTCATTGATATTTAGTTTAAATTGTTGATCATTTTAGAGATTTTCTTATCAAATAGAGCTAGAATTTGATAATTAGATCTATTTTGCATATCATTCTTAGTTCAATTCTCATAATTAGAGTGTCACTAGTGAGGATTTGCAGCTGAGAGCCTCACTTACTACTTCAATTTAGAGAACCATGAGATATTTAGATTAATTTGTGCATTATTTAGATTAGTTTGCTTTGAGTAGTGTAAATTCTCTTTAAATCTTGTTATTTCATGAAGGTGTAAATCACTCACACACAAATGGCGCCCACCGTGGGGCTCTAGGCCTCAAATTTATCATAATTTCCACGTTATTTGCAAAATTTAGGCTAGAATTGCATGATTTTTCTCACTGTTTGCAGGTTACAGGAAAGAAATCACGCCTGCTGGTAAAGAAATCACACCTACAGAAAAGAGATGTCACTCGCGGTAATTAAAATGTTGCTTGGAGTCTGAACACTCATGCTTCCTAGACTGCAGAATCACGCTTCTCGACAAAGAAATTATGCCTACGCACATTAAATTCTCGCCTCACGCACAAGCAGCTGATGCCTTTGGCTATTTAGATGTCGCCTACAAAGAATTAATAGCCGTGGCCAAGGAATGAGTTTACGCCTGGTGTAAAGGGAGTTTACTGCATTTCACTTTTAATTTGTCGCTTTGAATATTTTAAATGTCACTTTCAGTTAATTAAATGTCACTTCTCTGAGTTAATTTGTCGCTTGAAATAAAGAATTCACGCGTTCATTTAATTTGATATCGTACTTAATTACTTTAATCTCGCTTGAGCCCCTTTTGGTGATGCTCGAGGTTAAAGTAATTACATCTTTATTAAATTAGATCTCGCCTTTAGCAAAAGAAATGTCGCCTGGTTTAGCATTTATATTGTATGAGAGTAATTGTTGTTGTCGCATGTGTTAAATATTTCACGCGTTTGCAAAATTTAATATTGCACTTGACTATTTTAATCTCGCTTGAGCCCTTTTTGGTGACGCTCGCGGTTAAAGTAGTCACGTCTTCATTAAATTTAATCTCGCCTGTAGTTTGGATAATGTCACCTGACTGTATTTTCTCTATTTTTTCAAAATAAGGACTGTATGCTAATTTCACTGTCATTTTTTTTTGTCTCAGGAGCATGGTCTGTCATAAGAAAGTACAAAAACTAGAGAGAAGGCACAACTTAGAGGAGAAATTGATCTCTAAAAGGATAAGGAAAGAAAACCGGGTACATTCTACCTTTGTTCTCAACAATAATTTAGAGAAAGAAGTAGAATTACATGCTAAATACATTGTTGTTGTAGATGCTTACAAACAAAAATATGTCTCATTGAATTGGGAATTTAGTCCTTAAATTTGTAAGAATTTTGCAAGTATTTTAGGTAAAAAGAATCAAAAGCATAATCAATTATATCATTTTTAGCTTTGATTTTGGTTTCCCCTCACTTTGTTTGTATTGTGCTGACTAACTTGTTGGTGGAGGGAATGTTTTGCTAAGGTAAGAGAAGGATTTGGAGAGAAAATGAAAAATCTACTACTTAAAAATGCGCTTAGCCTTTGCTAGCATCGTTTGAGGTATTTTTCTCATCAAGCTTGCACTTCCCTTAAATTGTGGCATTTTCAAAGTTCAAAACATAGTTTAATTGTAAAAGAAAAAAATAAACACTTCAATTCTAAGAACCCCTTTGTCACGGAGTTGAAAAAGAACCAAGTTTGATTGTGAGTGTTTGGGATAAGGGAAAAGAAATAGGGATATGCTCTTCACTCTTTGAGTGAATCAAATTCCCAAACTTGCTCTACCAAATCCACTTTTCATGCTTTCAAATGAACATATTTAAAACTTAGCGGGCTCGCCTCCCGAGATTGCCTTAGAAGGGCCGGTGAGAGGGACAGCCCAAAGTGGGATACACTTGCTTTTGCCGCGAGAATCCGACCCACTATAAAATGAAACGTGGGTATCCTTAATGGGGTAAACGACAAAAGGATTTTAGCTCTTTCAAACTTCCTCTAGTAGTCCTAACGGATTGCGCAAAATTATGCTTTTGTGCATGTGGGAAGCCCCTTAACATAGTTGGGGGATGAAAAGCTAAGATCTCTTTTTAATGGAAAACTTACTACATAACGGTAAAATAGAAAAACTACCTATTAGAGCCATGTTTACGAACCAATTATGTGCTAGGTAGATTGTGTGGAAGCTATTCTTGTGTTAAACCTGTGAAAACGTTCAAAAATATACACATTAGAGCATTCTAGGGATATGGTACCCAATTGATGTGTGTGTTGAGATTGTTTTTATTTTCAAACAAGATATGGTACACCATTAAAATTTTAAACCATTTAAAATTGATCAAAAACTTTTACCTTATTCCAAAAATAGCTTATCAAGAGAAGAAAGTCAACATACCATTAAAGTTTGTTCATGCCTGTTATTACAAGGTCACTCTCTATAAGGAAAGCATTACAAATAGATGGGACCTACAACAGAGAAGAGCTCCCATTTCTAAAGAACACTTTCATTACTTCATGAGTGATTGAAAAACCCACTAAGGCAAAGGACATTAACAAGATGTTTAGTGGTACCCTAGGAAATATCGATCCCAATAACCAAGGGAACAACATGAATGGGGGTATAGATCCTAATAACAACCAAGGGAACAACATGAATGGGGGTATGGATCTTAACAACAATCAAGGAAATTCTAATAATGGAGGAAGAGATCCTAATTCTCAAGAGGCAAATTCACAAGGCAACAACTTATTTCCTCCTCATAATACAAACTTACCCCCAACTGCAGAAGAAGCCATGATTGAAAGAGCATTAGAGGCAAGACAATGTCCTTATTTCATAGAACTAATGAAAAAGACCATGCTTATGGATAAAGAAAAACACTTCATGGACTTAATACAAACGGGGGTAAAGCTACCTAAAGATTTTGACATAGAGCAATTAAAGCCCAAGGAAATAGAAGACCCTATGGAAGCAATGAGGGAACAATTCAAGGCATTACAAATGGAAATTGACAGTTTGAAACAAAATGGGGCTCCTAAGCCTTTCTCTATTGAAACATTATGTCCTTTTCCATTCGATAAGAGTTTGGTCATGGTGCCTTTTCCCATTAATGTAACATTTCCTAAATATGAGAGATATGAAGGAACATCTGACCCACATGATCATCTTCGGGGGTTTTGTGCATTGAGTCTTGAATTCATGCATGAATCAACCTATTTAATGAGACTATTCCCAAGAAGCTTGGGAGGAACAGCCATGGATTGGTTTTCAAAACTACCATCCGACATAAAATCCTTTGAAGAGTTAGCATCTAAATTCGTGACTCATTACTCTTATAACATCAAACATGAGGTCACCATGATAACATTATGTAACACGAAGCAACAAGATGGAGAAGCCTTTCTCACATTCTTGCAAAGATGGAGGACTACATTTGCTAGATATCCAAGAAGTGTACTGGAGAAAGAAAAAATGGATATCTTTATTAACGGTTTAAGAAGCGAGCTCAATTATAGACTAAGGATGCAATGTCCCAAAACCTTTCAAGATTTAATTGATAACAAAATTACAACGGAAGAAGTGTTGATTAAGAGTGGAGAGTTGAAATTGCACAAGGAAAATAAGAATAACTCTAACTCCAACAACAACAATACCAACAATAACAACAATCCAAATAAAAGTTGGTACAACAACAATAGCCGTTATGCTGCAAAGAATAACAAAAAAGGTATTGTTAATGATGGTTTAGTGGAATCCAGCAACTTGAAGGTGATTCCATTTGCCCTTACAAAGACACCAAATCAAGTGAATAATGCTAATCAAGCATATAATGCACCTTCCAACAACAACAACAATGCCAATAAGAATAATCAAGGAAACAAGGATCAAAACAACAAGTATGATAAGTATTTGAAGCCCACTCCTGCAAGACACTTTACACCCTTGGGAGAACCACTTGAAACTGCATTAAAGGCTCTCATAGCTAACAATGTTATTGCATTACCCGCTATTAAGCCTTATGAACCAGACCACAAGCCGGGTTGGTGGGATGCTAAGCATCATTGTGAATATCATAGGATTCGGGGGCACACTACAAATGAATGTCTACAATTAAAGAATGTGGTGCAAGACTTGATAGATAATAACATAATCACTATTGATGGACCCCAAAATAATGAAGATCATACGGCCTTCAAACAACCTTTTTACAAACATGATAAAGGTGAGTCATCAAATGGCAAGAAACAAAGTGCCAATAATCTCAACTTTGCGCCATCATATGATCATATTGTTAATGCTATCATCATTAATGAACAGCCTCAAAAGGAAGCAACAAATGTCATTACAAGAGGGCAGAATTCTAGAATGACTTTACAAGGGATAGTCCCTCAAAACACCAATATCCCACCATCCAACATTGTGGTCAAACAACCTCCTACAGCAGCAAGACCTTATAGTTTGGTGGACCAATTGCAACGTACTCTAGCACAAATCTCAATCTTAGAGTTATTGAAGTTGTCACCAAATCATAAAGAGATTTTGGAAAAAGCTTTGGAAGAGACACATGTTTCTACTACCTTAGGGGAAGAAAAATTTCAAAATATGGTAGGACATCTTGTGGCTCTTCATTGTCTTTCATTTTCAGATCAAGATGACCTGTCTATAACTCATCCTCAAAATTTTCCATTACATATAGAGGTTTTGATCGAAAGGCATAGAGTCAAAAGAGCCCTTATTGATGGAGGGGCTGGCCTTAACATATGCACATTGAGTCTTGTAAAATCCTTAGGTCTATCCAAGTCTTGCATTGACCCTACAAAGAAAATCACCATAAAAGCTTATGATGAGGCTGAAAGAGCTTCTAAAGGCATGATTGTGTTTCCCATCCAAGTGGGACCAGTTAAGAAGGAAACCAAATGTCAAGTGTTGGACATGAAATTAACCTATAACATCTTATTGGGAAGACCCTGGATTCATGAGATGCAAGCTGTCCCCTCCACATACCACCAATGCATCAAGTTCCCATACATGGGTGAAGAAATCACAGTTGGAGGAGACTCAAATCCATTTCAATATTGTAATGCACTCAAACCCTTGCATGAATTATACATTCCACATAATCGTGAAGGAGTTGTTCCAAGAATCACCAATGAAGATGCACAAAATCCTCTTCAAGCTAGCTCAACTACATCAACTAAGGGCAAGGAAAAAGTGAGCTACGAGGGTCCAAATGTGATGGAAAGTCCATATGTGGCACCTAAATTGGAAACAGTGATCTACAAACCTACTAAAGAGGAAAAAGAACAAGCTAAAGTAGATCATTACCAATACATGAGTGAGATGATGAAAAAATTTGACAAACAATACAAGATTAGTTCAAAAGGGGTAGGAGAATATTCAGTTTCTCTATTTGACATGCCCATGTCTCCCAAATCACATGGAAAACCCTCAAAAGAACATCTTCCACATAAGTATAATTCTTATTTTGTGAGGGAAGATAGCAAAGCAACATGGGATAAGGAAGAGGATGATGTCCTCCAATGGCTGTATCATGATGAGGATGGTACCCTAGACACTCCCATTGAAAGAATTCAGCATGTCAATATACAAACAGATCAATATGGGAAAGGATTTGATATTATGCAAAAGATGGGATACAAAGGAAGAGGACCCCTAGGCCAAAGAAATAGAGGATTATTAGAACCTATTGAACCTATTTGGAGGGCAAGTCATGAAAAATCCAGAGTAGGTTTTCAATATAAGGGAGAAAGTTCAAGTCCAATGCATGATTTTCATCCTCAAATAAATGCATTAGAATTCGAAGTAGATAGTGATGACTCTAGGGATTATGAATGGGATACTTTATCAGATGAGTCATGTCAAGATAAAGAAGTCATTGCTATACATACTTATGCAAAAATCCCAAAACAAGATGCTCTAATTAATGAAGAATCTTCTATTCAAAGGCCTAATATAGAACAAGCATCTAGTAGTGGAGCATGGATAGAAACATTTTGGACACCTTCAGAGGAGGGAAATTCAAACGTTAGTTTTAACCCGCTTGTGGCTTTTCCCACATTGTTTCCCGTAGAGGTCGACGAGGATTCAAGCGAAGGGGACTTTGACCCTGCTTCCATGGATCATCTTGAGGAAGCGCACATCATAGATCTAAATGATACAATGTATGAACCCTCAAACAAAGTCATGTCCCTAAATCCTATTGATGATACCTTACCCAATAATTCCTTAATTTTGATAAATCCAGACCTCATTGATTGGGATCAAACTGAACCACATGACTTACTTTACTTCCCAAATGACCAAGTAACAAACCAATACCTCAATGCGGTTGAACCCTCTTTCACCAACGAACTCAATACATACATGATGACAATAGCAAGGGTCCAATCTCTTAGTCAAAAAAAAGAAAAAATGAAAAAAAATAAAAAAATGAAAAGTTCTATTGGTGAAAACCCAACTGTGGCACCATTAGAACCAAAAACAATGAAAATAAAAGATGTTTCTTTTGGTGAAAACCCAACTGTGGCACCATTAGAAGAGAGATTGGACACTTTGCCTGAACATGAAGAAGAACAGTCATCTATTCTTATAGAACCAACGGAAAAAGTTAACATTGGTACAGAACTAGAGTCAAAGGTTGTACACTTGGCTGCATCACTTACATCTCTTGAAAGAGAGGACTTTATCAAATTCTTCCAAGAACAACAAGTAAATTTTGCATGGTCATATGCCAATATGCCGGGATTGGATCCTGATTTCATAATGCATCATCTGAATGTTAGACCTGGAGTTAAACCTGTGAAGCAAAAACTAAGGAAAATGCACCCACATGTGGCTCTTCTAGTCAAGGTAGAATTGGAAAAATTGTTAAAGGTTGGATTCATAAGAACAATAGCATATGTTGATTGGATCTCTAACATTGTGCCGGTTACTAAGCATGATAAATCTATCCGTGTGTGTATGGATTTCAGAGATTTAAACCTTGCATGTCCCAAAGATGACTTCCCATTGCCAAGCATTGATACCATAGTGGATTTGACAGTAGGTCACGCAATGTACTCATTAATGGATGGATTTAGTGGCTACAACCAAATCAAGATTGCTCCCGAAGACCAAGAAAAGATAGCATTTACTTTCCCTTGGGGTACTTTTTGTTGGAATGTCATGCCCTTCGGTTTAAAAAATGCTGGAGCTACATATCAAAGGGCCATGACAACTATTTTCCATGACATGATGCATACTTTTTTAGAAGATTATGTGGATGACATTCTAGCAAAATCCCACAATAGAGAAGAGCATTTACAAATCCTAAGAAAAATATTCATTCGGTTAGAACAATTCAAAGTTAGACTAAACCAAAAGAAGTGTGCCTTTGGTGTCCAATCCGGCAAGTTATTGGGTTATATAGTGTCAGCAAAAGGCATTGAAGTTGATCCTGAAAAAGTACAAGCCATTTTAGAAATGGAGATTCTAAGAAATATTAGCCAAATGAGGTCACTACAAGGAAAGATTCAATCAATAAGGAGATTTATCTCTCAATTAGCAGAAAAGTGTCACTCCTTCACCAGATTGTTACACAAGGACACTACATTTATGTGGGATGAAGAATGTGATAAGGCCTTTGCTACTTTGAAGACTTATTTGATAAACCCACCTATTCTTATGTCACCTATCAAAGGTAAAGAACTGTTGTTATACATATCAGCCACAGAAAGGTCTCTAGGCATATTGTTGGCACAAGAAGATGAGCAAGGAAAAGAAAGGGCAATCTACTATCTTAGTAGAACCTTAATAAAATATGAACTCAATTATTCATTCATGGAAAGAGAATGTCTAGCAGTGGTTTTTGCATCTCAAAAACTAAGACATTATATGTTGATGCATAAGATCAAATTAATTGCCAAGATTGATCCTCTCAAATACTTGCTAAGTAAAACTGCCTTAACAGGAAGAATAGCAAAATGGGTCATGATCCTAAGTGAATTTGACATTGAATATGTTGATAGAAGAGCAATTAAAGGACAAGTGATAGCAGATCACTTAGCAGATAACTCAATGGAGTCTACACAAACCATGCAAATTGAATTTCCAGATGCAGAAATTGTCAACATAGAAGCAAAGACATGGAAATTATATTTTGATGGATCTTACACACAAGGAGGTTCTGGAGCAGGTATATTATTGGTTACTCCTCAAGGATACACCATTCCAAAGTCCTATAAACTCTTATTTCCATGCACCAATAACATAGCAGAATATGAGGCATTAGTCATTGGCATCAAAATGGCTTTAGAATTGAGTATTGCAGAATTACAAGTGTATGGAGATTCCCAACTCATAATCAATCAGGTTAATAATGAATACAATACCAAGGACATAACATTGATGAAATATAAAACCTTGATTGATGGATGGAAGAAGTACTTTGCTTTGATCACATTTGAACAGATTCCAAGAGAAAAGAATAGAGCAGCAGATGCCATGGCTACCTTGGCTTCATTGTTACAAAAACCAGATCAAAATGAGAAGTATGAGTTCTTGGTGGAAGAGTTGGTAAAACTAGCATTTAACCTTCCTGACACCCAAATTGTTGCTCTTTTACATGGACATGACTCTCCTTGGTATGGACCCATCTATACTTACCTTAAAGACCAAGTACTCCCCATAGACCAAACTCGTGCCCAAAAATGTAACTTCATACGCCAAGCCGCCCGTTACCTAATCCTTTCAGACACATTGTATTGTAAGGCTCTTGATGGGACGTTACTTAGATGTCTAGAGGAAGAAGAGTCTAAGTTAGCTTTACACGAGGTCCACGAAGGATTTTGCGGGTCACACTCAAGCGGTCTTAATCTAGCTAAGAAAATCCTTCATCTAGGGTACTTTTGGACAACATTAGAAAAGGATGCTTGTCAATTTGTGAAGACATGCAGAAAATGTCAATATCATGGTAATATGATACATGCACCGGCTCAAGAATTACACCCATTCATTACACCATGGCCTTTTTATCAATGGGGTTTTGACTTGATTGGAATCATATATCCTCCATCTTCAAACGGACACAAGTATCATCATAGCAACAGAATACTTCACCAAATGGGTGGAAGCAGTTCCATTAACAACAGCAACCGGCAAACAAATTTCAATGTTCATTTTGAACCACATAATTTGCCGCTATGGTATTCCACATGCCATTATCACGGATAATGGGAAACAATTCAAAAATTAGGATATTGATGAACTTTGCATGACATTTCACATTACACATCATTCATCATCCATTTATTATCCACAAGGCAATGGACAAGCTGAAGCAACAAACAAAAATATCCTCAAAATATTAAAAAGATCAGTTAACAAATCAGGAAGAGATTGGCACGTGCAAATAAATCCCGCACTATGGGCTTACAGAACTAGTATCAGAACACCTACAGGAGCCACCCCATTCTCTTTGGTCTATGGAACCGAAGCAGTTCTACCATTAGAAGTTGAAATTTCATCTCTACGGGTTTCATTAAGAGGATTGATCACTGATGAGGATTATAGGATTGCCAGACTACAACAATTGGAATTGTTAGAGGAACATCAGACTCAAGCTTATGAGCATTTAAAAGTTTATCAAAATAGGATTGCACACAATTACAACAAACACATCAAACCAAGAACTTTTCAAGTAGGAGACTTGGTACTAAGAGAAAATCCCAAAAATCAAGTTGAAAGGGAAAAGAAAGGAAAGTGGGAAGCTAATTGGATAGGCCCATTTGTGATAGTGTCATCCTTTGGAACTGGAACATATAAGTTATCAGATTGTAATGGTGAAGAATTACAAGAACCCATAAATAGCATTCATTTGAAGAGATTCTACACCTAAAGCAGATGAAAGAGTATAAAGAGTATCAGATGAGAGAGCATCATAATTATTGTACATAGTTGAAAAGGGATCTTGAAAATACCAAAAACATTTGAAAATGGAAAATCCAAAAAACATTGGAAAAGAGGAAAGATCAAAAAATAGTGGAAAAATTGAGCCTGAAGAAAGCAAAAACATTTGAAAAACTATCTCTTGGTGAAAACCTAGCAAATAGGCGCCAAGGTGATAAAAAAAAATTTTTAAAAAAAAAAAAAATGGAAAAAAGAGAAAAAGTGCCTTGGTGAAAACCTAGCAAATAGGCGCCTCGGTAGCAAAAAAAAAAAAAAAGAGAATACCCAAAGGTGAAAACTTGGTAACAAGCACTTTTGGTTCCCTTAAGTCATTTCCTTCCTAGACACATGTGTACATAATGCATCTTATCATCCCATTTGTCTAAACCTTCATTGCATCCGTCATTTGTACATAGTCATAATAACAGTTTGTAGCATCATCCTTTGCATTGCCTAAAGTTGTCAAAATTGATACATCAAAATAATTGGGGGAAGCATAAACGGATTGGAAAGTGGGTACCTCAAAAAGGATTCATATGAACAACATTCAGTTACAAGCAGAAAGGGATCAACATTTTCAGAAGAGAGATCAGATTTTTGTAAACCTTTGATTGATAACCAAGAAGTTGACTACCACAACAAAATCCTTGAGCCTAAATTGACTTATTATTCAGGATTAAAAATCAAAAATCATGTCATGATCAAACACTTGGAAATATATTTTGTTGAAGATCAGAAAACAATGCAAAACACTTAGATAGATTCTTTTGAAAAGTTGGTTAAAAATCTGTTTACTTACATTCATTCAATTTGTATCAAGTCTTTTTAGCTCATCAATGATGTTTCGACTAGATTGGCAATGATGGAGACATGATATTTTTCTTGACTATGAAGTGACTGTTTGGAGGAAGATTCATTGCCTTATGAGAATTCATCTAAAGACATGGTCATCAAAGAACCATCGAGGATTATCTTATAAAACAATGAGTTAACCTTTGTTTTTTTACGCAACCGGATACCTTGGATATTTAGATTCTTCATATCTAAATGACAAAATCCACTTGCAACATAGAATTCGACAAAATCGGTATTCATACTCTCATGATTGTTTGAAATCAGTGATAGTCGTATCGATGAGACTGATGGGAAAGCAAAACGGAGGTTACCATATGAGCAGTAAATAAAAAGCGATATTCATATCATCATGTTAGTGGGCAGTGGTGATTGTATCAACTTTCCGGTCCCAAGTGCTCAATGATGAAAATATATCCTCAAGGCATTTATTTGCTAAAGGCTAGTGACACTTAGCTGCATTCATAAAAAGGTTAAATGCATTCTCATGTTAGATTAATTGCATGTGCATTTTTCCCAAGGGTTTTTATTTTCGCATCAAAAAGGGGGTACATGACATCATTAACAGGGTTAAATCAGCAAGGACAACATCATTTCAACATCATCTTTTCTACAATAAAAAAAATGAGATTATACTTTTTGCATTCATTCCATATCATTAATCATTACATAGATATTATCAAAGAAAAGAAGGAAATAATCATTTACATGTGCATACATACAGATTGCATACATGAGAAATAACATATCAAAACTGCATCCATACATGAAGAAGAAATGCATCCATCTATCTATATCATACATAAGATACGTTGCATCCATAGCCAATATCCATCCAAAAACAAATGCATTAGATAAACACATATAGCAGCATCTAAAGAAAATCTCTAAAGGAAATCTCATATATCATCAAGTAAAAGTAGAAAAGATCATAAATGTCCTCATGTCACACGTCTACTCATAACTCAATACATCAAGTATAACAATGATATCATGAAGATCAACTCTATAATCTCCCATCAACAGGGGCATCAATGTCAAATAAGTGTCAAAGTACAACTAGAAAGGTGACATCAAGGTCACAAGACTATGGTACAATATCAAGTATCTCAACATCAGTACATAAATGATATATAAGAGCACTCATAGCTCAACTCTCATCACCACTGGGAGGAGGTCCTGGAGGAGGCTGTGGAGGAGGCTGTGATGGAGGCTACTGAGGAGGCGTCTGACCAACCATAGCAACAAGGAGAGGAACCAAGGGAGCCAAACCTGATACTAACTGCTGAATCATAGATGACATCTGTGACACCTCTATCCGTAATGCTCCCACATCTGCTAGTAGCTGGGTAGTACTAGAACTCTCTCCAACCTCATAGGTACTCTAAGGATCACCTGTATCTATAGGAGCTTTTCCCCGATCATGGGAAAAAGCTACTGGCATCTGTTGTGCACCTGTATCCTGACCATCCACGGTAGCCTACTGTAATCTTGCTCCCGTATCCTGTCCTGTACCTGGATCCTATCTAGCAGCCCTCACATGATCCTGACGATCTATCCTTTGTCTCTGTGCTACTGCAGGACAAGGAGGAGGAGGTGGTGCCTGTACCTATGCATCTCTCGCTCGTCCTCTGAGCCTAATCACTACCCTATCTCGGGGTCTACCTCTACGTCTCCTCCCACCACCGACATCATCACCATCATCATCTTGCCCAGGCACTGGCTCTGCAGGGTCTGTAAATCGAGGCATCGGATGCTCCATCAACTAAGCTAGATACTCCTGCGTAACTCCGGCATCTTTGATGTGTAACCTCATGTCCCAATCCATATAACCCAGTAGTGATATCTGCTCTATAGCATCATCATATGAAGGCATGTGACCCCAAGTAGCACGCTCCGCACTAGAACGAGCATATACTACAGATCCCTAAGGCATAGGCTGAATCCACCCAAACTATCGTAGCACTCTCCCTGCCAAGAATCTCTCAAGAACAGAGTCGATCCTACCAATCATCCATCGAGGAGAAAACATATATGGTAACTCCAAGCTATCCTCTCTCCAATCCTCGACCTCAACATATGGTCTCCAATAGACCTCATCCATGTCATCAATCTGACGTCGCCAATACTCCAAGTGACCCAAGTGATGTTGTGTCACCATACCGGTATACTGCCATGCAAAAGGATATCCTAGAGGATGATCTCGATCTGATATAGGACGACTAACTGGTAAGTACTCCCATATCCACAACTGCAAAATATGACTGCCAGTAGATAATGAGGCTGATCTCCTGTAAACCACCTCATGAAGATCGTGATAAAGCTGTGCCAGCACACATGATCCCCAGTCAAAGCGTCGAGGATGATGTAGAAAATCCTCGATAATCCTACCCCATCCCACTGAAAATCTGCGACCTCACCGATCAGGTAATAAAACACCACCAATGATAGCACCTAATAATGCTGGTAAAATAGGAAATGAGGCAAACAGAGGCCATAAGATACAATCATCACCTATAGACGGATCTCTGAATACTCATCGACAATATGTCCCGTCATAGACTGCATCATAATATACTATCTCTCCATGAGTCAGGATCCGTAGCAATCTGTAAACATCCTCAGGTGTAATAGTCATCTCGCCCTGTGGTAGCCAAAATGTGTTTGTCTCAGAGTGCCAATGCTCTACGACAGTGGTAATCAAACCTCAATTCATCTGGAACCGAGGAAGCTCTAGTACGCATAGTAAACTGCAGTGCCTAATCACTCGCCTCTCAGCGTCAGTCAACTGTGTCCTAAGCTCCATCACCCAGTGTGGTATAGTTTGAAGGTACAGCACAAGGACATCCTCCTATTTAATCAAAGCAAGGGAATCACATGAGTAACTTACTATCAGGAAATCAAACAATCAATCATAGTCATCAATTTAAATATACCTATCAGACTTATCAATCCTAACTCTAAGCATTGAGGAAGGACGATCCTAGTTTTATGTCTCTAAGCATTTGAGCATAAAATGAATGGACGTTTAGATCCATGATCTATCATTCGTGATGAAGATTGATTAACCTTATTCTTCGATATTATAGTTACCTATGTCCTAATTCATTGTTGAAATCAAAAAAAGGGAATACCCTAACTAAACATTCGATTGAATTCATTGATGTGATCGATATCAATCAAGTTGACGCAATCGAGCAATCAGACGTCCTAGAAAAGTCTCAAATAAACAAAAAAAATTTTACTTACGCGACTTTTCTTTCTGGCGTCATTTCTTTTACCAGAGGTGACATTTCTTTATTCATACGCGTGATTTTATTCATCCGCGTGACTTAATTTCACGGAGGCGGTATAAGATTTTCCGCAGGTGACATTTTATTATCACACGACACATGATTAAAATGATTAAACCCTAAGCGACATTAAATTATCCTTAGGTGATACAAGATTTTCTAAATGCGTGAGAAAACCTAAGGGAGGCGACATCAAATTTACTGAAGGTGACATTTTAAATTTTCAGGCGATATTAAAATGCACGGAGGTGACATTTCTTTTCACGAACGCAGAATTAAAATTTTTAAAAGCATTAAATAAGGTCATAAATGCAACTTTAAAGACATGAGGAAAATTTGAATGACATACCGGAGGACCATCAGTCGCTCTCTGACTGAACCAGCGTGCTCTCTCAAACCGATGCTCACGATGTGGGACCACCATCGTCTCAAAAAAGGCTAAAATCAGAGCTCAAATCTCAAGAAGGAATGGTGGAAATGAATAGTAAAATGAGGGGTTTTACCCTATTTAAGGTGAAATTGGCCCTCATAAACACTTAAAAATGCACTTTGGACCTATTATAGGACATTTTCATTAATCGGGGCATGAATCAAACTTGATTGTTTCTTTCAAACGGTATCAGAAATCAAAACATATTCCAACTACTTAAAATCTTTCAAATCAAGGAATCAATATGTTTTATTTTTGAGGGGGCATCAGAGTATCAAATTGGCATCACATCAAAAATAGTTATCAGTGGGGCATATCATATCATATCGTATCATATCAAGATATCAGTATCATATCAAGATATCAGTATCATATCATATCATTATCATATCAGGAGGCAAATCAATTGCATATCAGTTTCATATCAAATCTGTCATCATATCAAATCTATCAACATATCAGCAATCAATCAACCCAGGACCTTTATCAATCAACCCAGGACCTTTATCAGTGAACCCAGGACCTATCATCAAATTAGGACCCATATCATATCAGAGGCATCAGAATCATATCAGCACCATCATCAGAGGTACATCAGAATCATATTAGGAAGTACATCAATCAGAATGATCAGAGGCATATCAAAATCAAGAACTGAATCAGATCATCATACCAATGAAATCTTTGAATCGGTGTTTTTCGCACATCGACTCAAAGAGGGGCATTTGTAGACATGGAAAATTGGTAAAGGCTTAAATCAATCAAAAGGTGCAATCAAATCATCAAAATAGCATAAATGGAACAAAGGCAATTCAAATCAAAGGAAAATTCAATTAAATGATTAAATGATTAAATAAAGCTTGAAAAGGGGAAAAACACTAAGAAATTGATTAAATTCAATTAATGACATAGTTGTTGAAATGAAAAATCAAAATGAACCTCTTACCCTTCATGGCTAAATTTAATTACTTTAATTAATTAATAAATATGAAATTCCCTCAACAAAGCAAAAAGGAGACAAAATGGACATAAATCACTCACTTTTGTTGAAATGGTCCAGCCTTTTGAAACCATTTAAATGTTTGTCCCCCAATTTAGGGACAAAGCAAAGCCAATTGACCTTACCCAAGCCTAACCATGGTTATCTCACTCTACCCCCTACCCTTGGGAAAATCCTATAAATAGAAGGCATTTTGAGGCATTATTCATCCACTCCATATCTTTGAATTGCAGTAAAGCTCTTGCAATTTACATTCACACCACTCACTTAGCATTTTCATTGATATTTAGCTTAAATTGTTGATCATTTTAGAGATTTTCTTATCAAATAGAGCTAGAATTTGATAATTAGATCTATTTTGCATATCATTCTTAGTTCAATTCTCATAATTAGAGTGTCACTAGTGAGGATTTGCAGCTGAGAGCCTCACTTACTACTTCAATTTAGAGAACCATGAGATATTTAGATTAATTTGTGCATTATTTAGATTAGTTTTCTTTGAATAGTGTAAATTCTCTTTAAATCTTGTTATTTCATGAAGGTGTAAATCACTCACACACAGACACAATGTTGTAGACTTTATTGATCCAGATATCTTGTAGAGGCTTGAAGAACTGGAGAGGGAAGAAGGGCTTAGGATGGTAGCTAAGGGTGATGAGGATGATGAGATGGGGGAAGTGGAGTTGAATCTTGATGAAAAGGAAGCTCTAGCTATAATTAGGAAGAAGAAGAAGATGCTTATCATCAAACACAGATTGAAGAAGAGTACTGCAGAGAGCAAGCCTTGTTAGAAAGTATAGTCCACCAAGATAACTTAGAGGGGGGGGTGAATCAGTTATCTAATAATTATAACTTTTATCATCTTCAATAGCATTAAACCATATAAGAAATATAATTACCAACCATAAAAAGATATTCATACACAATAACACAATGACACAAGATATGTTGACTAGGGAACCTCTTGATCAAAGAGTAAACCCTGGTGGGAATGATACCCACAAAAGATGCACTAATATGAATATTCCTTGTGAGAGGATGGACTCTATTAGGAGTCTTATGAAATACATTTAGTACATATGAATCCTTTTTAGGAGATTTTGAATACCTGTTAAAAGATTCCCACCCTGTTAAGAGTTATAGAAGACAAAAGGACCCACTGCCCAAATAGCTTCAGGGTAAGATCACTGAACACACTATCTAAATAATCTTTCCATTACTAAAAATAATAATATGTTACCTCTTCTCTAACTATGCCAAACCACACTCACTATTACATCAGATCTCAATTTCAATTCTCTATACTTCACATATCTTCCTTCACAATTTCGCTCTCATACGTAGCTCTTTTCTTCACTTCATGCATATCACATCACACATCATTACTAAAAATACATTCCAATTACATGTCAATAAGGAAATACATTCCTTCCTTTATACCACACTTAAATAATTACAAATGAGTCGGCATACAATTACAAAATAAAAGTTTCCACACGCTACACCAAAATTACATAAAACTGTCAGCTTCCAAATACAATAAATCTTCACTCATGTGACCTCTAAGTCTACACTATCATCCACATCACTATCAATGTGTCTTCAACTTCTCTTTAACTATGCAAAATCAGATTCCATCTTGATTAGGAGATATCATCCAGTTTCCACAAACCGCTACTCAGGAACACTGCTTGAACACTACTTCCACCAAAATGATCATAAATTCCATGAATCAATGAATTACTATCTATGCTCTTAACCATAGACATATGACATATCAAAGAGTATATCCTCAACTTTTCATATCTCCAACTACAATAAACCACATGCACTAATCCAAACTCTGTTTACTTCTCTACAAGTCTTCAGTAAATCACTGTGTTGACATCAATGACCAATCATGGTCATGAATGCAACAAAAATTGCTATAGAATGGCCACCAAACACTTCAGCATTCATTCATACAATCTCCCCCATTGGTATTGATGGAAACATATATGAAAAACATCCAATGTTCCAAAAATCCAATACTGCAACACTGCTTCTTCAAATCCTCTTCATCAATCAAATCTTGCTTCGTTATCCTATTTAATTTTCTCCAACAGATGTCTCATATTGTTTTTCATGCATACTTCTACCCCATTGACATCAATGATAGAAATTCCATCACTAAGTCAATAGAAACTCAATGTTAAAAGACACTTTTCAGAAAATACATTTACTAGAGTCCTCATGACTCAACTCAGATACACATACTCCCCCATAAAGGAAGTACCAACATCAAGTCCATAAGAAAGATAAGGCTC
The DNA here is from genome assembly GCA_027943335.1 of Chamaecyparis obtusa. Taxonomy (NCBI): domain Eukaryota; kingdom Viridiplantae; phylum Streptophyta; class Pinopsida; order Cupressales; family Cupressaceae; genus Chamaecyparis; species Chamaecyparis obtusa. The sequence goes on along the minus strand of BSBK01004638.1, from coordinate 701,138 downwards.
ATATACCACTGGATGGATACAACCAAATGCATCACTTCTCAAAATAAGGTTGGGGCATAACCCCAAGAATACTTCTCAGATACTCAAATGTATCCTTAGGCAAAGGCTTTGTGAATATATCTACTATCTGCTCCTTTTTACTTATGTACTCAAATCTGACTTCTTTTTCAACAACTTTCTCTCTTACAACATGATACTTAATCTCTATATGCTTTGTCTTAGAATGTAATACAAGATTCTTAGACATACTAACTGTACTGGTGTTATCACAATGTATAACAATAGGTTCAACAAATTTTATTCCAATATCCTTCAACATCTGCTTCATCCAAATTATCTGATTACAATTGTTTACTGCTGCTACATATTCTTCTTTTGGTGTGCTTTGTGAGATATAATTCTACTTCTTTCTTAGCCAAGAAACTAATCTTTCTCCAAGGAAAAATGCTTCTCCACTGGTGCTTTTCTTATCATCAACACTATCTCCCCAATCAGCATCTGTATATGCACATAGGGTAAAATCATCAAAATTTTCATACTATAATCCATAGTCCATTATGCCTCTTAAATATCTCAGTATCCTCTTTACTATTGCATAATGTGATTCTCTAGGTTCAGCTTGAAATCTTGCTACAATTCCAACTGAATGTGCTATATCAGGTCTTGTATGAGTCAAATACTGCAATCCTCCAATCATAGATCTGTATTTCTTTTGTTCTACTATAGGAGTCTCATTTGTGCTAGATAACTTATGTCTGGTCACCATAGGTGTTCCAACTGGTTTACAATCCTCCATTCCAAATATTTTCAACAAGTCATTCAGGTACTTTGTCTAACTTACAAAGATACCATCATTGCTTTATGTTATCTGTAATCCCAAAAAGTATTTCATTTCACCAATCATATTCATTTCAAATTCGGTCTTCATTTCATCAGCAAATTTGTCACTAGCTTCATCTTCTCCTCCAAAGACAATGTCATCAACAAAAATAACTGTAACTAAAAAACCATTTTCAATTTCTTTTGTGTACTGATTGCTATTAGCTGTACCCTTTATAAATCCCAACTTTAACAAATACTTATCTAGTCTTGCATACCAAGTTCTAGGTGCTTGTTTAAGTGCATATAAAGCTTTCTTCAATTTACATACCATGTATCCTTCTTGAGTTAAACGAAAACCTTCAGGCTGCTCAATGTAGACTTCTTCTTCCAATTCTCCATTCAGAAATGCTGACTTCACATCCATCTGATACACTTTGAATTTCTTGTAAGCTGCATATGCCAAAAACATTCTTACTGCTTCAATTCTTGCAACAGGTGCAAAATTCTCTTCATAGTCAATTCCTTCTTGTTGTGAGTAACCCTTACATATGAATCTTTCTTTGTTTCTCACTACTTCTCCTTGTTCATTCATCTTGTTTCTGAATACCCATTTAGTTCCAATAACATTCTTGTCTTTAGGTCTAGGAACCAATTCTTATGTCTTGTTCTTTTCAATTTGATCTAGTTCTTCTTTCATAGCATTATTCCAACTTTCATCTTCACAAGCTTCATTAGTAGTCTTAGGTTCAATTTGAGAAATCAAACATAACTGTTCTTGTGCCTTATTTCAAGTAAGAACTCCTCTTTTGATGCTCCCAATAATCTATTCAAAAGGATGATTTTTAACAAACTCTTGCTAGGTGTCACTATCTTAGATCTCTCTTCAAATGTAGGTTCTTCAATAACTTCACTGTGGCTTTCATTCAACAAATCACTGTCAGTTTTATAAAACAATTTAGTAGTTCTAGTATTAGGCTTAGGATGAGTTTCTTCATCAGATTCATAATCAAGCATTCTTTCTTGAATTTTGAACTTTTCATCAACTTTAACATTTGCGCTCTCAACAATAGTCTTATTCTTTTATTGAAACATCTATATGCTTTACTTTTCAAAGAATATCCAAGAAATATACCTTCATCACTTCTAGGATCAAACTTTCCAATATCATCATCTCTCTTTATATAACATTTGCTTCCAAAAATTCTAAAATACTTAACTAAGGGTGCATGTCCAAACCATAATTCATAAGGTGTCTTGTCTGTGTCTCCTCTGATTTGTACTCTATTCATTGTGTATACTGCTATGTTCACTGCTTCTCTCTTGAATATCTTTGCCAAATTATTTTCAAACAACATAGCTCTTGCTGCTTCAATCACTGATCTATTCCTTCTTTCTACAATGCCATTTTGTTCAGGTGTTCTAGGGGCTGAATACTATCTTTTAATGCCATTTTCTTCACAAAAGTTGTTAAACTCTCTAGAAGTAAATTATCCACCTCTATCAGACCTTAAACATTTAATCTTCATTCTAGATTCATTCTCAACTTTATTCTTAACAATCTTAAACTTATCAAATGCTTTAGATTTTTCTTTAAGAAATGCAATCCACATCATTCTTGTAAAATCATCAACAAGAATCATAAAATACCTTTCTCCATAGACTCCTCTAGTCCTGGTAGGACCGCTCAAATCTGTATGAACAATCTCTAGCTTCTCTGTAGATGTAAACTTCTTACTAGGAAAAGAACTTTTATGTTTAGCCATTATACATTCTTTGCAAATTATGCTAGAAGGCTTCATAATTCTAGGTAAATCTCTTACTGCAAGTGTAGTACTTACTTTCACAATGTTATCAAAGTTTATATGACAAAACCTTCTATGCCATAACCAAATGTCATCAATTTTAGTAATCAAACATGTCATCTCAGTAGGATTCAACTGAAATACATTACCTCCAGTTCTAGATCCAGTTCCAATCAGAGTTCCATCTTTATCCTTTATCACACAAGTTTTCTCAGTAAACCAAACTTGATATCCCTTATCAACTAACTGTCCAACACTCAAAAGGTTATGTTTCAATCCATCCAAAAAATAAACATCATCAGTATTAGTCTTTCCATTAAGAGTAATAGATCCTATACCTTTAATCAAACAAGGTGCATTGTTTCCAACTCTAACTACTCCACCATCATATTCATTCAACTTTATGAAATTTTTCATGTCTCTAGTCATATGATGTGAACAACCACTATCTATAATCCAATCAGCTTTCTTTTCAAGTTGAGAAACTAAGGCTTTTTCTTCCTTAACATCAGATTCATAATTTTCTTCTTTAATTGCTACAAATCCTATGTCATCATTATTTTCAATATCACTTTCACTTAAAGTTCTTTCTATACTAGCTTCAAGATCTTCATCATTAGCATAATAACATTCCTTAGATCTTCTAGGTTTGAAATTACTTCTATAATTTTTAACTCTCTTAGGACATTTAGATGCAAAATGACCATATTCTTGGCAAGTCCAACATTTACAAATTTTCTTACCATCTGGTTCTCTTTTCACAAGCAAGGCAATACCTTCTTTAATCTTCTTGTCTTCTTCATTTCTAGATCTGCTACTACCAACATAATCTCCACTCACACTGATGCTTCTTGACAAACTAGGGCAAACACTAAGAGCACTGAATGCTATTCCATTCTAGGTAAGTCTCCTGATAATCTTGGGTTCATTTCTACTACTTCCAATCTTCCAAGAAGAGTCTCTCTTGTAAATTTTGTTGTACAAGGTATCACTTGTTCAATTATTTGTGTTGTCTACTTAAATACAGGAGTCAATGTCCTCAAAATTTTCTATATCACTTCATTCTCTGTCTTTGTTCCTCCACAAGATTTTATACCTAAAATGATCTCTGACATTCTACCAATATAACTTCTAACAGATTCATCTTCCAACATTCTTATATCTTCAAATGCACATATCCCATTATGTAATCTAACTCTTTTTGCATGTTCATAACCTTCAAAAGTAGAGTGTAAAGCATTCCAAATTTCATGAGATTTTTTCAAATATTTTACTTGACTATACTCATTCTCTAGTAGTGCTGTCAAAAGTGCTTCTCTTGCAAGTATGTTACACATGAATAGATCTCTCTCTTCCACAATACATGTTTCAAGATTTTCCTCTTCAATGATAGTCTTATTATTCTTTGTAATCAAGCAATAACCTAGTCCTAAACATAATAGGTGTGTCTTCATCTTTTCTTTCCAGCTGTCAAAATTTACTCCATCAAACTTAGGGCTTTCTTTCCTAAAATTTCCCATGGATCTCCTTAAGTTGTTAAACTTCTCTTTGAAGGACCTACTACTCTGATACTAATTGCTAGAAAGTAAAGTCCACCAAGATAACTGAGAGGGGGGGGGGTGAATCAATTATCTAATAATTATAACTTTTATCATCTTCAACAGCATTAAACCATATAAGCAATATAGTTACCAACCATAGAAAGATATTCATACACAATGACACAAGATATGTTGACTATGGAACCTCTTGATCAAAGAGTAAACCTCGGTGGGAATGATACCCACAAAAGATGCACTAATATGAATATTCCTTCTGAGAGGATGGAATCTATTAGGAGTCTTATGAAATACATTTAGTACATATGAATCCTTGTTAGGAGATTTTGAATCCCTGTTAAAAGATTCTAACCCTGTTAAGAGTTATAGAAGACAGAAGGACCCACTACCCAAATAGCTTCAGGGTAAGATCATTGAACACACTATCAAAATAATCTTTGCATTACTCAATAGAATAACATGTTACCTCTTCTTTGACTATGCCAAACTGCATTTACTGTTACATCATATCTCAATTTCAGATCTCTGTACTTCGCATATCTTCCTTCACAATTTTTCTCTCATAGTTAGCTCTTTTCTTCACTTCATTCATACCACATCACACATCATTACTACAACTACATTGCAATTAGATGTCAACAAAGAAATACATTCCTTCCTTTATACCACACTTAAATAATTACAAATGAGTAGGCATACAATTACAAAATAAAAGTTTCCACATGCTACACCAAAATTACATAAAACTTTTAGCTTCCAAATACAATAAATCTTCACTCATGTGACCTCAAAGTCTACACTTTCATCCACATCACTATCAATGTGTCTTCAACTTCCCTTTAACTTCCTGAACACTACTTCCACCAAAATGATCATAAATTCCATGAATGAATGAATTACTATATGCACTCTTAGCCATAGACATATGACATATCAAAGAGTATATCCTCAATGTTACATAGATCTAACTACAATAACCCATGTGTGCTAATCCAAACTCTGTCTGCTTCTCTACAAGTCTTTGGTAAATCACTATGTTGACATCAATGACAATCATGGTCATGAATGCAAGAAAAAATGCTATAGAATGGCTTCCAAACACTTTAGCATTCATTCCTAATAGGCCTGGCATACCAAGGAAGTTTGACAAGAACAAGGAATATGGCTTAAACAGAATGGGAAGACATCTTTCTAGCACGGGCTTGAATCCTTTGGCAATTAGCTTGATAATAAATGAAGCAGATGAGATTGAGGAATTAGCTTCCCAAGAAAAATATCATAAATGAACTGTGTGTACCCCAATTCCTATGCCCTCTACATGTACCTCAATGATATATTTGAAACAACAAGGGTAAATTTAGCCTTACCCTTGTTATTTCAAATATATCATTTGGGTACGCACATAGGGCACAGGAATTGGGGTACACATAGTTCATTCATGGGATTTTTCTTGGGAAGCTAATTGCTCATCTATCATCTACTTCATTATTATGAAGCTAATTGTTGAAGGATCCAGGCCCAGACTAGAAAGATATCTTCCCAAACACATAAAAAACATGCACATAAACATGACATCTAAGAAACATAAATGTAGATATCACAACAACTGAGAAACATAGATATAGACATCATGGTCACAATTTTTTGGAGACAAGATAATTGAGTTGTATACGCAGACAATGCAAAGAAACTACTACTCTTTCGGTTCCAAGTTGACACTGCAGGATCCAAAAACCATAGATAAGGAATAAATTTAAAGAGCAGAGGAGGGCCATAACAACCAAAATAATACAGGACAAACCTCAAGTTAAATGAGGCAACTGCAAACATTTTAATAGATTTTCATTATTAAATAATGAAATTTGCATATACTAGTATTCTAAGCCCCCTCTGACTTACACATCTAGAAAATGAAACTACAACCTATTGGAATTGATACAAACCTTATAAAACAACAACAACTAAGAAGGATCACTTGCCAACATTTGCTGAATACAAGGTCCTCCAATAGATGTATTCAATAGATGTTGGCAAGCAATCCTTCTTAGTTGTTGTTTTATAAGGTTTGTCTCAATCCCAATAGGTTGTAGTTTCATTTTCTAGATGTGTAAGTCAAAGGGGGCTTACAATAATAAATCATGTAATGAGGAGGCTTAGAACACTAGTATATGCAAATTTCATTATTTAATAATGAAAATCTATTAAAATGTTTGTAGTTGCCTCATTTAACTTGAGGTTTGTCCTATTTTATTTTGGTCATTATGGCCCTCCTCTGCTCTCTAAATTTATTCCTTATCTATGGTTTTTGGATCCCATAGTGTTGACTTGGAACTAGAGGATTAGTGGTTGCTTTGCATCATCTGGGTATACCACTCAATTATGTTGTCTCCAACAAATTGTGACCATGATGCCTACACTTATGTTTCTCACTTGTTGTGTCCCAGGACCCCTTATGACCATTTATGATCCCTAAGAATACATCTTAGAGGTCTTAAAATGTCGTAAAGGGTCATAAGAGGATCCTAGGAGGGGCCAGATGAGCTTCCACCTTCACATGGTTGGCCCTATTAAGTAGAGAATGTTAAACTATTCTTGAAACAAAGAGAAGCTCAATAATTTAAGGTTTCAGTCCACAGATAAATTAAATTGGACTTACTATCCAAATTGGACAAATTATTTTTGTTGTACATGGCACTTGGAGTCAAGTGTGTCCCTAAACATTGTGAGCTTTCCATATTCTTTAAGTGTTCTATCACAATTTTATTTGTCAAAGATTCAATTAGGGATTAAGCATTTTCTCACAATTTTATTCATACATTGATGAGAATCAATGATGGAGAGTTTTTAGATATTTAGAAGATGTATATGTAGTGGAGGCCAGAAGGGATTTTTGTGGAGATTTCCTAGATGTGGAGATTTTCTAGAGTGGATATATACATATGAGGGTTTCTAGATTGAGTACCAGTACATAGATGGTGATTCATTAACCTACGTTGATAAAACCTTCACAAATATCCCTTGTTTGGCCTCCACTCATACCTCTTCTCATAATCTAGAAACTTTGGATACTGTTTCTTATCCATGCATGAAATGTGCTAGTGATCATATAAAATTACTTAAAACTAGTAAAGGGTGCTAGGAACAGCCTCTAGATTATGAAGGGATTCCATTCCAGTGCAGGAGGTGTTTTCAGATAGGGCATAAAGTTTCCCAATGCTCCAAGGAAAGAATGTCCAAGGTTGCATCTAGTGGAAAGATTATACAGTGGAGAAGAAGGTGAAGTAACAAAAGAGTATTTCTCAAGCTGTGTATGGTGAGACATCAAATCAAGATATTGGAAATACATGTAAAGTGACCAATGTTATGAAGGGAGTGGATGGTTTGGATGATGGGTAGAGTGCTAGGAAGGTGGCAGCCACACTAGAGGGATGAGAAAAGAAAAATACCTATTGGGTGCCAAGACAAGGTGGATGAGCAATCAGATGATCATCTAAATCAACATGGGAAGTTGTATCTTCTGAATCTTGTGTGATTGATATGGGTTTATCAAATATTTGGGGAGATAGCTCTCCTGAATGTAGCTATCCTTGGTTCGGGCAAGTTTCTAACCCTCTACAATTAATAAAATTACCAATTACCGTTAAAAAAACCCAATAAAGTAACATAACAAAATACACAATGATATATATTAATGAAAAGTAACACCTAAAGATAAATATCTAGACTAATCATAGAGCAGTATGTCATTGGTGATTACTCTAGATATTTATCTTTTGTTGTTACTGTGGATATTTTTTTTTAACATTCCATTATTAGTAAAAATTTTGATGAACCCTGGTGAAAACCCTCAGAAAGATTGGTCTAAATATTGACCACTCTGCGTCAAAATTTAGTGTCATGGGTTTGGCATCATGGTCGGACGGTCTAAAGATTTTGACCAAATCTGGTCGAAAGGTCTAAAGCTTTTGACCTACTTTGGTTGAAAGTTTGACCTAATGACCTCCTAATAGAAAATGTGAATTTCGACCAAGATTGGCATAGAAAATTCTACCTTAACAATGATATGTCAAGAAATTGACTCGAAAAATAGTGACCAAACCATTTCTTGATTATTCAACCAATTTTGATAGAAAATTCAACCAATTGTCCTTCAAAAATAGGTGCCAATTGTACTAGTGGTAATTCAAAGTAGTTTTAACTTTCTCCAAACATCTTTAGAACCACGGAGTAGTATTTAAAGAGGACTGATGGAAAGAAGGTGCATGTATGATAAGGGTGTTCAATGATAATTTTGTATGAGTATTGAAGTCATTATAAATAATGATAAGAATTTGTAAGTTCTATTTGAAGTCAGATAAATATACTTGTTGAAGTCTAAGAGTTGACACAATCATAAAAAAGAAAGATAATCTACTAAAAGATCTGAAGATTGGTTATATCAGTAAAGAGTGCCTTGATATTATTTATCTTTCAAACCTCTTCCAATAGTAACAATGCCTTGATTTTGTTTCTCAGATATGTTATAAGATTTTAGATAAGTTTGTTTCAGAATTTGTTGATAGCAGAGGAAAGTTTTTAGATTTATATGAATTATTGTTTTAGTTTGTATTCAGTGTACAGAGAGAGTATTGGAGTGCATTTTGATACATCTAAATTTTTTTCGAAGTGGAATTACTTGTCTACTTATTTTGTAAAGGACAATGTTAGAAATTGTGATAAGTTGTATCTATTATAATAGACTTAGAGTTGGTGCTTTTAGAAGTATGAGTTGGTGCTTAGATCATTGAGGTGATATTGATTGAGTTGTTGCTCTTAAAGTAGGTAGTCGGTGACTCCTTAGGGTTGGTGTTCTTAAACATTGTAATTAAACTTATTTGTGAGGCAAGATTAGGACATTAGATCCTAGCAATTATTCTCGTAGTGGTTTTTCCCAACCTAGGTTTCTACAAATTATAGACTTGTATTCGAAGTCATATTTTTTCAATAAAGATAGGGAATTAAAATATTTTTGAAGAAAAAATCCTTGTAATCAAGAGAAAGGGAAAATACTTGAAGACTTAAAAAGTTTGAGATGATCATAGTATTGTGATTTGTTGTTGCACTTTAGGAGAAAATCTGAAGGTCAAGATATAACTTGTGTTTTTATTTTGATCTTAACTGGCCCTGTCTCTAGCCATGAGGGTACAATCCTCTAATTGGTTACCTAAAATGATTTCTTTCATTGCAATATGGATAGAAAAGATAGATGTTAATATGATTGTTCATTTATATGTTGATTTGGATTGATTTCATAGAAGAATTCTATGAATGACAATCATAATAATATGCAAGTTGAGGGATTGCTAAAATTTAAAATACATTTTATTGCATAAAATACATTCTATTGTAAAGGAAGGTATATGGTTGATTGGAGATCAAATGGAAGAATGTTATATAATTTTCTTCAATGAAAATGTAAATTAAACAATATTGGCCCTATCTCTGCTCGTGAGGGTACAATCCTCTTATTGGTTTCCTAAAACTCTTTCTTTCATTGCAATATGGATAGAAAAGATAGATGTTAGTATAATTGTTCATTTATATGTTTATTTGGATTGATTTGTGAAGATTTTGAAGTGTTTGAACCTTGTTTAGAGGTGACTGTCCCTATACAGTTAGGGTGTGCAACAACAAATTACCTTGGTGAAATGATGGATTGGTGAGGCCCCTCACTCCCATGGATATTATGGGAAGTGGAAAGGCATTTAAATATGTTATTTGTATGTTTCCTCATGGGTTTGTTGTAGGGTTTAATAGGGGTGAAGAGTTAGAGGTCTCTAATGGAGACAAATTGCTGATTGGAGATGCTTGGAAGAGAAAGCCATAGGTAAATGTACCTAGAATGGAACATTTTGATGTTGGGTGATTAAAACTTGTTTTATTCTCTTGAAAAGTGAAAAATCCTTAGTTTAGGATCATTTTATAACTCTATTTTTGGGTTAGAAGTTTTGGGAAGGTGTTGTGATAGCACTTGCTTTGTATTTAGAGACATATTGGAGTGGTAAAAGCATGCACATCAACAATTGTTCATATAGCTGGTCCAAATATGTGATAGTTGGTTTTTAAGTATTTTATGCAATAAAATGTATTTTAAAGTTTTGGAGTCCCTCAACTTGCATATCAAGTCCACCATAACAATGTTTATGTATTTTATGCAATAAAATGTAAATTCTTTCCAAGTTTCTTATCTCTGCCCATGAGGGTATAGTCAATGTATTGGGTGTCCAAAATGTCTCTTTCATTGCAAAAATGGATTCAAATGAATGTTATTATGATTTTCATTCATAGAATTCTTCTATGAAATCAATCCAAATCAGCATATAAATGAACAATCAGTTTTTGGGGAGTTAGGAGTTTATTTGTATTAAGATCCATGTGAGTGGAAGGATAGAAGTAGGGTTAGATGTGTAAGAGACCAAATTTGTAATTATTACAATCAATAAATAAAAATCATCCTTGCAACAGTAAATCTCTACCCATGGGTACATTCACTACAAGAGTGAATTAAATTGCTTATGTAAATGTGTTCTTGAGTGAATAGTGATGTAAGATCATTGCCTTGTGTTCTACTTACACATTTGTGCAATAATTTGTGTTTTAATCCTCTAAGGATCCCAATACACTCAAATCATACACTAATTAACAACTCAATCCATTCTTGTGACCATTCTATCTCCTTGCACCAAACTGTCTGTAATGTCCCTGTTAGTTTGTAACCTTGCAAAGCCCGCATTGAATTAAATAGACTCAAAATCTTCAAAGAAACCCGACTGCAACCACCTAACTGTGCAAAAATATTCTATAATAGTCATAAAACTAATTTTCAAAACCAAATAGATCAATGATCAAATTTTTTAGATTCTGAGAACACATATATTTAGTGGAGGATACTAGAAGGGATATTTGTGAAGATTTTCTAGATCTCTAAAATTCTAGAGAATATCTTCTTTACTGAGTTGAGGTGGGACAAAAGTAACATAGCTCTATGAAACCTTCACAAATATTCCTTCTTTTTCCCCCACTCATACCTCTTCTCATAATCTGGAAACTCTTCAAAGAAATAGGTGATGAACATGCAGATTTGCCTAAACACTACTGGGAGATTACCCTGGAACACATGTACTATTGTGAAAAATCATTACAAGTCCATTTGTTGTAGGGTCTAGTTTCTAGTAATGCTTCGTCAAATCTACATGTTTATCACCTATGCATATACCTTCTCTAATCGACTCTTATATGCATAGGTGATGAAAATTCAGATTTGCCTAAGTAGTGTTGTGATATACTAAAATGGAAAACACCAAGAAGTACCAAATGATGAATGCTCAATTGTTGTAATGAACAGGTGATGAACATGTAGATTTTCCTAATGAATACTTAGATTGATGAATACTTTTTGCCTGACATACTTAAATGGAATACACCAAGAAGTACCAAATGATGAATGCTCAATTATTGTAATGGTAAAGCATAAGAACCATCCATTTTTAGAATTTGATTTTCCATAGTCTTAATGATTTTTCTATAGTCGTAATGATTTTTCTTATTTTTTGTCTTTTGTCCCTTTTTGATTATCGATGTCTGTGCTTGGTGATAGGATTTTGAACATTGTTGACAAAGCGTGTTTCTTTTTTTGATTATCATGGGGTTCCACATTGTTTGTTGCTCTTGATAAATTAGGCCTTGAATTTAAATTTTTGTTCACTATTTTATTTCAGCTTGATATTTCATTCATTTTTCATATACACAGAGACTACACATGTTGATTAAAAAAATGAGCTATTTGATTTAGGTTTATTGTTCATGATTGTAAATGGTCAATATTTCTGATGGTACTTCTTGGTGTATTCCATTTAAAAATAATAATGTTTCTATGGGTATGATAAATGTCCCTCTGTGTTGAAAAAATTAGAGTTGAGAAAATGGTTTTTTAGCGACTATATCTGCCATTAGAGCTAGTTCATATGCACAGGTGATGAACATGCAGATTTTCCTAAACACTACTGGGAGCTTACCCCACAACACATGTACTATTGTAAAAATCATCACAAGTCCATTTTCTGCAGGGTCAAGTTCCCAGTAATTTTTAGTCAAATCTACATGTTTTTCAATTCTCAATTGTTAAAGAAATTTTATTCATTGGTTCTGTGATTAGAGAAGGTATATGCACAGGTGATGAACATGAAGATTTCATAATAATACTTTGAATATTATTTTGACCTCTTCTCATAACAATAATAATATTAGTTTGTGTTTTACATGATTGCATTTCACAAATCATTATTGGCAAAATTTTGAACATATCTAAATGGAATACTTTGAGCCCGACATACTTAAATGGAATACACCAAGAAGTATCAAATGATGAATGCTCAATTGTTGTAACAAAAAAACATTAGAACCATCCATTTCTAGAACTTTATTTTCTATAGTCTTAATGATTTTTTTATAGTCTTAATGATTTTTCTATAGTCCTAATGATTTTGAACATTGTTGACAAAGCGTGTTTCTTTTTGTGATTATTTGATTGATCCTCTCACAAAATTAGAGTTGACAAAATGGTTGTTCAATGACTGTATCTGCCATTAGAGCCACTACATATGCACATGTGATGAACATGTAGATTTTCCTAAGCACTACTGGGAGCTTACCCCGCAACACATGTATTATTGTGAAAATATCACAAGTTCATTTGCTATGAGGTCAAGTTCCCAGTAATTTTTAGTCAAATCTGCATGTTTTTCAAATCTCAATGATTTTTCTATAGTCGTAATGATTTTTCTTATTTCTTGTCTTTTGTCCCTTTTGATTTCCCATGTCTATGCTTGGTGATAGGATTTTGTCACCTTTTGATGGTATATTTCATTCACTATATGTGGAATACTATTTTGTTCACTATTTTTTTTTAGCTTGATATTTCATTCATTTTTCATATACAAAGAGACTACACATGATGATAAAAAAATGAGCTATTTGATTTAGGTTTAATGTTCATGATTGTAAATGGTTAATATTTCTGATGGTACTCCTTGGTGTATTCCATTTAAAAATAATCAGGTTTCTATGGTTATGATAAATGTCCCTTTGTGTTGAGAAAATTAGAGTTGACAAATTGGTTGTTCAGTGTTTGTACCTGCAAGTTGCAAACAAATCATCCTTCTTCCACCAATGAGTCATTCCATTCAAGAAAGACCATGTCTAACAATATCAACCCGAAACAAAATAAGGTGACAATTGCTAGATTATGGTCTAACTTTAAAAGAAAAGGTGATGGAAAATTTAATTGTCCCTGCAAAATTTGCAAGGGCTTAAAGACTTGAAGATATCTAATCAAAACAACTGAGGAACATTGTAGGAAACATGGTCACATTGAAGGGGGAAATGAATTTCATCCATTAGTATGTATTTTGATAATTTATAAAATACATAAGATGTGATTTTTTTATGACATTGTGGTCATGTTTAATTTAAGGTCATCATTTTGATATAGGTCAACCACCCTGGGTTTCATGTTATGGACCATGACAATCTAGAGAATGTGGATTTCCAAATGAGGGAACATGGAGGTGTGAATATCAAAGTAGAAGGTAATGATCCCATGGAAGAACATCATGATGATCAAGAAGATCATCATGACCAAGATGATCATGATGATCAAGATGATGATGATGATGATGATGTAGATGACCTTGATGTACCTATACTTGAGAAGGCATACGAGCCCCTATACGAAGGCTCCCAAATAAATATTCTTGCCCCTATATTGTTGTTGGTGAACTTGAAGGTTATGAATGGTTTATCCAATGTAGAAATGAAATGTATATTAAGGTATGCAATATTTTTTCATTTTTTTAGTTCTAATTTCCTTACAGTTAACAAAGGGTGAATCATGTAGCAATTAATATTCTTTATATTACCAAATTATATTTTTGGTCGTAGGTTGATAGGTGAGTGTTTGTTACCACTATCAAACATTCTACCTCACTCGTACTGAGAATTATCTTCCATTATGAAAGATATTGGAATGGAGTATCAAACAATACATGCATGTCCAAATGATCATATTATATATCATAAACATCATGAATTTGCAATAGAATGCCTTGATTGTCATATTAGTAGATATCAATTAGATCAAATAACAAAAAAGGTGTCTCGCAAGGTTCTTTGGTATATTCCCATTATTCCACGTCTGCAACGATTATTTAGGTGCAATAGCTTAGCACAATTTATGGATTACCATGCATGTAATAGAAGTCAAGATGACATTATGCAAATTCCTACAGATGGTTCAACATTTAAGAAAATAGAGGACAATTGTCCACACTTTAAAGAAGAACTTCGTAATCTTAAGCTTTTATTAGCATCAGACGGTGTCAATCCATTTGGAGAGATGAGATCCATTTACTCGGTGTGGCTTGTTTTTGTTATCAAAAATAACATTCCTCCTTGGATGTACATAAAGAGGGAGCACATAATGTTGGAAATGATTGTTCCAGACATTTTTTTGTTTAATAATCATCTAAATTAATTTATTATAAATAATCCATCAAAATGGTTATAATAATTATGCAATATTTTTGTTCATTTAACTAGGTAAGTACCAAGTTAAAGATATCAATGTATATATTGAGCCCCTTATTGACGATTTGATGGTGTTATGGAATGGGGTCACTATGTATGACATCTCTAGACCAATAGGACAAAGACAATTTCAATTCTATGCAATGCTTGTATGGACAATACATGATGCCCCTAGGCTAACACATTTTTGTGGTATGCTCTCTTCTTAACACCTCTTTTTTGGTATGTTATAGTGCTAACACAAAATTAACAAATTTAATCCAATTATACACGATCTTGTAGGTCTTTAGACAAAGGAAAAATTTGCATGTCCAGTTTGTGGTCCAAACATGAAATCTCGTCATTCAAAAAGTTTAGGAAAGAAGGTGTTCGATGACCATAGACACTTACTCCACAGAAATCATAACTAACAAATTACCAAAAAATATCTTTTCAATGGGAAAGAAGAGACTACATCAAAGCCACAGAGAATGACACCTCACCTATGGAAGTTGGAATATAATAAAATAAATCGTTGAGATAATGTCATTCCATCTGATGTTTTTTATTTAAAATTTATATTTTGATATCGTGTTTTGTTTACTGATGATGTAATTAATGATCATGAAGGTCATCAAGGCATTAATGACCAACTTCCAAAAGGACTACAAATTTATCCTACATAATTTAGTAGGTTGTCATACTACGAGAAACTCCTAATTGTGCATTTGTTTGATGCTATGCATATTGGAAAGAATGTGACAAAGACATTATGAAAAATATTGGATGGAAGGCATGACAAAGACAAAATTGTCAAAAATTTTAGTGTCATTAAAGAATCCAACCATGCAATGAAAAATGTTATTCGATCAAATAACAATGGAGACCAGATTGATTCTATAAAATAAGTCATAAAAAAAATATGATTTCCCACAGGATTTTCTATGAACATAAACAATTTGATATCAAAGAAAAGTGAATTTGGGCCAGGGATGAAAACACATGATTGGCATAAATTTATTAAGGTAATTCATGTTATTTTGTATTCACTATATATTTGTATACTACATGTAGTTTTCATTGCATTATTTTATAAAATATTGATAAGATCATTTTACAATTCTTGCAGTACATTCTACCTCTATCTCTCTCACACCACTTTGACAACAGTGTCAAACAAGTTATATATGATCTTGGAAAATATATGAGGTGGTTTTCATCAAAAGAAATCAATAAAGAAGATATAAAACATTGGAAGAGAAAAATTCCTCATCGTATGTGTGAAATGTAAAAGTGTCTACCTTCAACTTTTTTCAATGCACAAGAACACTACCTCATACATCAAGTTGAGGAGATTGAATTGTGTGGACCTATACAAACTAGGTCAATGTGGATGGTTGAGAGGCACTTGAATTTTTTGAAGGGCTTGGTTCAACAGAGAGAACATCCTAAGGGTTCTATGGTGGAGGGATATATGATATACCAAACCATGGTGTACATTAGTGAATATATTCCTAAGTTTGTAGCAAAGATCCATGTAGATCATATTTGGGATCCCAACTCTATTAACAAATTCAAAGGGGAGTACTTGATGGGGAAAGGTAGATTGAAGAAAGTGAGAGGTAATTATCGAATGTTATTGTAGGTAATTAATTCTTATAAATCTTCAATATAAGTTATTTATAATTGGTCTATTTATTTTTATACAGCTGGTCGAGAGTGGGATGCAATACATTTGTATATTGCGAACAATCTTGATTGGATGACAGTATGGATTGAATGATGTCAACAAAATTATTTCTCATTAACATGGGAAGGTGTTGCTTCATTGGTTAGAGAAGCTCATCATAATTGAGATTCCAATGTTACGCCAATGGTAATTGATCTAGCATATGGTTTAAGAGGTAGAGAGGTACGTAAAAAATTATTAATGATCATGACCCATATGTTTCATATCAACTCACGATGAAAAAAATTTTCACATGCTTGAAAAATTGCAAGACAAGAACCACAAAGATATGTACTATCATGGCCACAAATTTCACATAAAAAAGTTGGATGACATGAAGAAAATTTATGATTTTGGGATAACTGTAGTCTTCGAGGTCACTAATATATCATCTAGAAATGACATACATACTCAACAATCTCAAAATAGATACTATGGCATCTTAGATGATATACTTGAGTGCAAATTTAACTCCTTCAAATTAATTCTATTTATCATCAAATGGTACAAGCTACAACTGAATCAAAATGATCCTGCTAGGACTGTTATTCAACATGATAATAGATTTACAATGATTAATACAAGGTTGTTTGAGCCAGTTGGAAATGAGCCCTATGTTCTTCCAAGCCAATATGATCAAGTGTTTTACTTAGAGGTTCCACATAAACTAGGTTGGTCATTTGTTGTTAGACATGATCCAAGAGTAAGGCCGATAAAGTATAATGTGATGGAAGAAGAAGATATTGAAGATGAAGAAGAAGAAGAAGATGATGATGATGAAGAAAAAGAAGATGATGAAGAAGAAGATGATGGTGGTGGTGGTGGTGATGATGATGATGATGATGACGATGATGATGACAATGATGATGATGATAATGATGATGATGATGATGATGGCAATGATGATGAGACAGATGAAGAAGATGATCAATGACATGATTTAAATGTAAAAGGTATGTGATTTAATTATTTATATGTATTTATATTGATTACTATATATATTTATATTGATTTATTGATTTCAATTTTAATGATTACAACATATGTGATTTATAATTACCAATGTATTGCTTATGATGCTTAATTAATTGCTATTGATACATGTATATATTTTGTTTGATTATCACCCTTTTTGGAAACAAACAATTGACTACACACATCATCACCCCTTTTGTTGATGATATTGCATTCCATATATAAGGTAAAGGTAATTTGTTTATGTTTATGATCTTGCATATTGTTCATGTTGTCTTCTACATAATTTGTAGCATACATATCATGTAATTTTTAGCTAACTTAAGATAAATGATTTACATATGCATTAGTGAAACTCCCTTAGTTTAGTTACAACATATGTGATTTACAATTACCAATGTATTGCTTATGATGCTCAATCAATTGTTGCTAATACATGTATATATTTTGTTTGATTGTCACCCTTTTTGGAAATAGGCAATTGACTACACACATCGTCACCCCTTCTGTTGATGATCTTGCATTCCATTTTTAAGGTAAAGGTAATTTGTTCATGTTTACAATCTTTCATATTGTTCATGTTATCTTCTACGTAATTTGTAGCATACATATCATGTAATGTTTAACTGACTTAAGATAAATGATTAACATATGTAGGAAATTTAACCCCTTTGATGAGGATCCTGCACAGTGACATGGATCAATGGGTATAAGTCAATAAATAGACATAATTTTCTTATATTCTTCTTGTTTATCACTAAGAATGTATGTTTCTTGTGTGCTATGCTAAGGATATGACTTGTCTTCATCACTAAACTGATCCTTTTATACAATTCCTATTTTTTGTGCCTTTCCTTCATTTTCAACATACATTTTATATCTCCTACGTATAGACAAAGAAGAACCGTATGGGTCATGACTCTATTCAAGACTTGATTATTTTATATATATTATTTAATTATTATCAAAGTTATATTTGAAGCAGGGACATGACAATATCTCATTTGATAGATTGCAGGACCCACCAAATAGGTACTTGTCAGATCTATCTTCCTCGAATGAGGGAAATGCGAGAATGGTAAATGAAAGTTCAACATGTAGTATGACTAAAATAGGGAGATCAACTAGAGGTCAAAAGATTAGAAAAAAATTCAATAAACACATACAATTTTTCCTTGCTCAAGGGGGGTCATGTTATTATGATGATGAGACCAAAGGAAACATCAAGGTGCCCTTTCGGTACACACATCTTGAGAAAGAATGGGTACCCAATGAGCTACATGTAATTAACATTGATTTTTGTGTTAACAAGAGGATATATCACATAGCTCCATCCTCATTACATGGATTGGGCCTATTTTGCATGGATGGGATAAAGGTATGTTACAACAAAGTTGTTGAATTAATGAAGTATGTTCAACATAAAAAAAAGTATGCGTAGGTATGCACTATCAAAAAATTATATACAATGGAAAGAAAATGATCAAAGTAAAATATTTTCTATGTACATTGATGGGAGACCAAAAGAAATAGGGAATATTGTGAGTTTTATAAATAGTACACAACCTTCCTCAACTAATAAGAAACCCAATTGCATATTTGAGGCTTATGAGGGGAATCGTGTTTTTGTATATGCAATAAAATCAATAAGTGCAGGGGAAGAACTACTAATAGATTACCATTTAAATTGCATAGATACAAACAAAGTTACTATCATGAGGGTGGTAAGTAATATATACCATTTAATCTAACCTCAAGTTTATGACTATAATATACTATTTTATTAATAAGGTTTTTTTGCTAAGTCTATTGCTTTCAGTTCACTAGAGTTTTTATATTTAATCTTTGTCACTGGACAACATGGATCCCCGACATGATAGAGGCCACCGTGATGCTTCTCCCACCCATTTTTCTACAATGATAAACCTTATTATAATTATGCAAATTAGATAGTTGAAAAATGTTATATTATTATGTTATTTTATTTAGGGTTTTGGAGTTATTCTGATAGTTTTACTGATATTCCTATCACAAATTGATGTTCAAGATAGGGGAAAAGCACCTGCAACAACAAAGGAAATAGCATACAGATGATGATATCCCAGATATCCCTAATATAATAAATATGGTGAAGAAAAAACTAAAAAGAGTCAATGCAAAAATTATTAGCATTTTGGAAGATGCAAATCCAACTGAGGAGATGTTGAAGAGGAAAAATGAATTGATGGCACAAGCATCTTGTTATGAAGTAAGTAATAATGAATCTTTAGTTATAACAAAAGTTCAATAAGGTTTATATTTTATACTCTTTTATGTCATGAACTAAAATATGTATGTGTTCTTGTTACAGGATTTTTCATTTGCTCAAGTACGTGGTCATGGACATCGCGGTGAGGTCAGTACTAGCTGAGCTCTGGCCACCTTAGGTAAAGCAATCTTTAAGTTAACAAGTTGCAAGGAATTATTTCTTTGGAACATTCAAAAACTTCATTGGAGTTACTGATTAGAAGTGTACATTTTTCATTGGACTTGCTGATACCATAGATACAACTATAGGAAAAGGTACAGTTACAACTAATTCAAAATTTTTAAGAAAACTTTTGCTCAAACTTTATTGAAACCTACTCTTAATTTTATTATTTTATAATGTCTTTGCTAACAATGTATTGTTTAGGTCATCAAGTGTAGGTCACTCTTCCTAGAAGGTCAAATGACATCCATCTAATATTGCCGAGTGCAATGTCAGCAACAAGGAGCATGCAAACATTGATGCCTTCAAGGTCTATGCTTGGTAAATCCTTATTTTTCTATATTTGGTTTTGTGTTAATTATGATTTGATAATTTGTACTTTAATCTTGGGTGCATCTCATAGTGGATTAATTTTGTGGAGTAGGAGATACACCGATGTCATCTGCTACGCCAGATATAGATCAGAGTACCTATATTGGTGATAATTCACCATCATTTCTTGGATCTACCCATGTTTCTAGCATGAGAGTTATGCAGACGTCATTGTTGATTGAAAATAAAGAATTGATGCCTTTAAAATGTCTTAAGCTTCTAGGTACTTTAAAATTATTATTATTTATATTGTAATATGCATTTACCTATTCATAACAAGTTTTGGATTGATGATCCCTTGACATTTTTGCATGAAATGATTCTTTTTATAAGATGCTTTATGACTTATTATTGAAGATATTTGGACCCACCATATGTACAAGGTGGGACATCATAAGTGAACTAACCCTATCCCACTATTTTTATTTCATATCATTAATTGGTACAATATTTTTCCTTTCATTCAAGCCTTTTCTTTTACTATATTCAAGGTACACAACTTTAGTTAATTTTTCTATCTAACAATTTTGTGTTTTTCCTTAAAAGGTGGAACTTGCAAGAAAAAAAATTAAAAGATTAGCTCATAAAATATTTAGAGCATGAGTTTGGTAGTAACATTTATTTGGAGAAGAAAGTTTTAGAAAAAGATACCAAACATCTTAAGGCTGTGAGGGACTCATATAGGAGGTGTCTCATTCAGAACCCAAAGTACGAGTGTCCTCCCTTTACTTCAGTGAGGGATTGGAATGAGTTCATTTTGGATGCAAAGGAGAAAGGGGATGCTCAAAGAGGACTTGCACTAGCAAATGAGAGAAGAAGGTATGCAATAGTATTAACTACTAGTAGAATGTAATGATGCACTAATTAGTGATCTTTATATCTATATCATCTAACATATTTCAAACTTTTCATAGGTTGCAGGACACATCAAAGGAAACAAAGGTCAGAATGCAAAAGATTGGGTAGCACAAAATTGGCTTTGGTGGATATTCAAAAATTAAAGCATGAATTATAAGTAGTAGTAAATGAATTCTAGATCAAAATTATTTATAAAATGCAAATAATTTTGTTTAATAAAAAATGCAGGGCTTAGAATTTAATTTAGAGGCCACGAGAGAACACAAAAAAATTGCCTTTAAGGAAGGCTATCAAGCCGTGGCTGAATGCCTATGCCACCCTTCCACTGGCCCAACCCAAGAGTCTCCTACATTAGTTGAACAAGTAAATATGCCAAAAAATATATTTAAAATTGAATACTTGAGCAACAATCTATTTGATGTTAATTTCAAACATAAATTGACTATTTTTGTTTTTAAAAAGCAAACAATGATAATAATGTGCATGACATTGCAATGCAGCCTCATAATCCTAACACAAAACCTACACCGCATGAAAAAGGCCCTGATGTGCATGACAATGTCGATGGAGGTGTTCATTTGATATTGAAAATTAATTATGTAATTATTAATACAATTTAACATCTTAAATTAAAATTGGTGTAACCTTTTTTGTGTATATTTTAGAGCATACAGAATGTCATGTTGAACGAGTGGAGGATGTTCGGAGTGATCACCATCTAGATGATGTGGTACATTTAGGTAAATAAAATCTATGTTTTGATCTTTTAAATTTCTTTTTTGATTTATATCTCTTTTAATTAATGAAATACTTGTAGCACTAATATAAAATGGTGTGAATTTAACCCATGATGTAGTTGTTATTACAGCAGACGCCCCTTTGGCGCAGCAACCTCCTATTCCTAAATAGATGAGGAGGAGACATGTGTTTAGATTACAACCAATAGAGGAGGGGAATGACGAGGATATTGATGCTCCACTTAGCCATTACTTTAGAAAAATGGGCAAGAAATAGAAAAAGAAATGATTTTAGGTAACATTTTTTGCTAATGAAAGAACGTTGTCTTAATGGATGTAATTTTGTACTAGTAAATGTTGATGAATGATGTGTTAATGAATTATTCATGAATGTTGTGATAATGAATTTTATGTGTTAATGAATGTTATGCAATTATAATGATTGAATGTTATATTTCAAAAATGGATGAATGAATGAATGATTGTTACTAGATGTTAATGGGGAATTTAGAGTGATGTTGGGGGGGGGGGGTGGGGGGGTGGGGCAGGGGCCAAATGAGATTCCACCTTCACGTGGTTGGCCTTGTTAAGTAGAGAATATTAAACTATTATCGAAACCAAGTGAAGCTCAAACTAAACCAATGACGTAGATTCAATGGTCAAAAACACCTACTTCTTATTCCATATTATTTCTCTTTCACTTTAAGAAATATTTTACTTCTTAAACATGTTCATCAACCAAGCTACATAACCATGTTCATGGAATTAGATTTATGGATAAGAGAGTGAAAACTGCAAAGTAAAGCTCGATAGAAAATCTCAAAGATATGTCTAACAAAGAATCACATTTTACAAATTCTATGGCTCACTAAGGTTGATAGGAAAGTAGATGGGTATAATTATATTAGGGATGGTGGAATTGATTTTATTAACATCAAAATATGTTAGATCCACCTTGGGTAGACCCTAGGAGTAATTCTATCAAGTTTTGCATAACATTGCAAAATGTTGTCAGCAACATTTGTTGCAAAAGTTGCTAAATGACAACTACTCTCCACCTATTCATCTAATCATCAAACCCTTGTTCCTAGGGTCATTTATCTAGGGCCTATGAAAAATCAACTTCATAATCATCTCCAAATCAATTCTCTATTTCTAACACATCATTATGGATACAAACATCCATATTCCATCATCCAATACAATTATTCTTAATGGAAAATGCTTCCCAAGTGACTGGTGTCAAACTCACTCTCCTTCACTCAAAAAATTCCACCATTATGTGGTCTTCAACATCAACACCCCTTATCCCTACATAGGAAAATTATAATACAAGGATAATATACATCTTTTAAACCTCTCCCACCAATCATAGTGGCCATGGGGGTGGGAGAGTTACATCAACTTAAAAGATTTCAACCCAACAATGCCAACTGTATGTGCAAAAAGTAGTTACAGACCTAGATACCAGTCAATCTCTCTGTCTTAAGAAAAATCCAAACACAATATAGTTTCTTAAACATGTAAATAAAACACTAGTCCATGATCTACATTATCATCCCATTAAGATCACATTTTAAATGAACATGAGAATTCACTGTTACCTTGGTATGGTGGACTGTACCCATAGGCAGAGACACAGTTGTAAGAATCATTGGTGTTTATTGATTTGATACATTAAAAAAATGTCCCCTTACATCACCAACTCTACATCATGTCTCCAAACCCATGGATCAACATTGATATAGACTTCTAATTCCCTAAAACCAACGTCAACCATTTCTAACTACCCCAAAACCATCCCTAAACAGTCTAAAACTAACTATCTCAATAATATGTGATTTAAAGATGTTTAAACTTGATCTAATATGCACCACACATGTTGACAACACTCCTCAGGTATGGTTTATGGACCTCCATATTGATATTAATGCTTTGTATTAACTCATTTTTCAAATAAAATGGATAGTTTTAAGTTATACATAAGGACATATAGAAGTTATACTTTATGTAATCAAGTATTGCCAATAATGAATTCTTTTAAAATGATTTCTTGCTTGAAAGAAAATAAAGGTAATATGTACTACCATTGAAATCTATGTCTACTATTTAGGATATAGAGTTCCTAAATAAAGTCTGATACTTTCACTTCTTTTCATATAGACTCCAGACCCATTGTGAAAGAAACTCTATAGGTGCTAGGTATTTTTCATTGTCACACTTGTTTTCTCTTCTCCCATTCTGTAGAGCCACTACTTTTATATAGTGTCCTTATTACTTTCATGTGTATCATTATGATGGTGCATCATTGTTCTTTCAATATTGTTCTATATGACTAGATGGATATGGTTTTTCTTTTAGATTCCTTTGACAGTCATGATTGCATCCTTTTTTCCTTCGAGCTTGAGACAAATACATCTTCTAACCATGCCATGACTATATTATGAATTTTATCTTTTTGACACTAATCATACCATGTCCTTGAGTATTATATATTTCTGCTCTTATCACTAGTACTCATGTGGGTGATTTGTAACTTGATATTTTGTACCTCCACACCTATGAATGCTACATATCTTATTTTTATTGGTATATAATGAACATGATCTAATATTGTGACTTTTATTACTTCCTTTCTCAAATAAGAGTTATTGTCTCTACTTTGACTAAAAATTCTTATGCCATTTTGATCTATTTTCTATGGCAACATGGTAGAGATGTTTCCATATCTATCTTCTATTCACCTAATGAAAATCATTTTGAAAGATTAATTTTATATCTCATTCATGTTGTTGTTTTTGATGTATTGTATGAATAAGCTATCCATGTAAAAAAAATGTAGATAAAAAAATGTGACCCTAAGCTCTAACATCATTTTTTAACTCTCCCTATAGGCCTTTTGGATGGTGAAGTAACTAGAGCTAAAGCTAGAGAGGAAACTAGGGATGCTACAAACAACTATGGGATTCATCATTCTAGGCAATGACATGTTCCATTTCTTCATTTCCATTTCATCTTTTTGTGCATATGTTTACTTTTGTATTAGTCCATAAAAGTTGTCATTTTATTACTTTTGTAATTTTGAGTTTTGTATCTAAAAGCTAACGTGAATTTTAGTGCATCTACATCAACATTGGTATTTTTTTAATGTAAAACTCAAATTTGATATATTCTCTTTTACTCCACTTTGGCCTCTTATCACCTTGATTCATTTCAATGCTCTTTTGTTTCTTTTAAGATGACGTTTGTGGTGAGTAAATCTGTTGGTTTGTCAAGTGACAAAGGCAAGGAAGAGTAAAATGAGCTTACAATGGAGGAGTTGGTTTTCCTAATTTTTTCAATTAAATTAATCTACACTTATTGCTGCCAAGTCAAGCTATCCATTGGCTTTGAGTGGGGAGATCGATCTTCTATTTGAATACTTGACTCACATATCTAGAATTCATTTCAAGTTTGAGTGTCATGAAATCATCAACCCATGTGAATATTAAGTAGTTTAAAGTTAGTTGTCAACATTTGGAAAAGAGATAGGCATAAAAAAAATCTTCTTTGTGATATTTGTAGATGATTACCATTAAGAAACATATCTTTGGCACCATGTTGAATTTTTTGGTGTTATTTGGTTAGTTTGGTCTACCTTCTTGTGAGGTCCTACCCCAACCCATCTTAGCTTGATAGTTGTTTTGACACTTGGTTTATCTTGTTGATACATTGTTTTGAGACAATTAGACCTATTCTAGATTATGACTTTCTACCATTAGACATTATGAGATGTTTTTTACAGATTTATATGATGATGATGTTAGTCGTAATCTTTACGTGCTTGTATTGGTTTCATGCTTACCTTATGAATTATAAATTCTACATTTTCTATGTTACCTTATAGAATAGTAAATGCTAATAGTGAAATGATTCAATGGTTAACTTAGGGTTACTTGTTATGTGAAATTGAACTTACATTTCGATGATTATAGAATTAGGGTATAATGTGGATTATGTTTATGATTCTTGAAATGCAGTTTCTTTATGTAATGATTTTAGATGTTATTATTGTTCCTATTTCACTTTAGATATAACTATATATGTATTGAGTTTATGCGATATTGATGTCTGAATCAAGTGTGCAGGATTGTGACCATGGTTATAAATGCGGGGAAACAATGATAGATCTAGATGTGAAATCAATTTAAAATGAAGGTTGACTCTAAGAATATAATGACCTCATTGTTACATGATTTTATTTCATAAATGTTGATTGGTCAGAATAATATCCTAGTAACTCAAGGATTGGACATCCTTTGATAGTGATTCATTACTTAAAATTATCGCATATCTACTTAGAACATCATGCTAGACTTCATTAAATGTATCAATCCCAGAATGTGAACTTGAGATGATGGCTACAAAGTTTATGCTTTAGTTATTTTCAAGAGTCATCACTACTAAATTGAAAGCTATTGCTATAGGAGATTTATAATTAGAAACTAAAACTACAAATTGAATCACAACTTAAAGGAAAAGCTTAGTAGTAAATAGATAATGCTTCAAAAGTAAACCTATACTGCAAGAAACAGTCAGTGGTTCTGTTACCAGTGGCTATAGGAGCAACAGTGCTTATAAAATTCAAAGAAACTTAACTAAATCTTACTTGAACATAAACAGAGAATTCACCTCCCACATGGGCCCCCATGAAAGTATGAATGATTTACAAATCAGAGATTGAAATCTAAAAATATCATATATTCATTTAACAAAACATAAGTACAATATGGAATATCAAAGTATTTCTCTTTGTTTTTGGATTAGAGTATGAATTCCTCAAAACATCTAACTAGCTCAAAATCATAAGTTCCAGCTTATTTAAAAGCAACTGAGAAAAATAGAACATCTAAAAACTAGGTCCTTCATTACATAGCATAAAAACTTCAATTATAAGAAAGAAAACATCATTTATGCAAGAGGATAAGCCATATTTAGTGCTTTAAGAATATAGGAACACTCGGTAACCAGATTGACTTGGTCTGAACTAGCAACCGTGAAGTTATGGAAGTAGTGGAGCCATGATAAGATATGAAATAGTTACTCGCCTTAAAAGACCCACTCATCCTTGAGTCTGTGCTCCTTGCTGAATTATTCTTCTCCTGCAAAAGGTTAGCATACCAGAATCTGCAACACAAATCCAAGGCAAAGATTATAATAAGTTTTCCTATTTTAATGTATCCTTGTCATATGGCTGCAGGAACACTACCCATTAAAACTAGAGAAGAGAAATACTAGATTTTATCAATATATCCATTAGTCTATATATATATATATATATTCAATTTTTTCCTTAGTTTCGAAAGTATCAAATATACATATGGTTAAAGCATAGAAACATAAAAGTTTTCATAATGTTTATGAAAAACCATAAGATATTTAAGTTTGGACTCAGAAAATCATAAAAAAAATATCCCATAAACTAGACTCATCATTCCCCTCAGCTTAGCTATTTGTTGGTCCCGTAGTAAAAAAATTCTTCAACCTGGTTGTCAATCTGTAATCAGCAGTTGTCCTTTGCCCAATACCTCCTTCTGTAAGAATCCAATAGAATCCCTTTGTGTCTCTATGTCTTTTCCACTTGTCCTTCTCTTTCTTCATATCAAAGCTGTCCAAATTTTTTGAGTTTGCAAGGAGAGGAGACATCAGTAATGGAGGCTGAAAGGTTAGTGGAATCTAGAAACTTTCCCGCTCTCTTCCCAAGGAAATATACCAAGGTGCATGCTAATTTTCCATAGAAAATTTGAGATATGAATGTGGTTCTATGTTTCTCAGCTCCTTAGATAAGTTGTTCCAGCGCCACTAAATGGTATTTATAGCCTAAGGCAATTCAAAATCTACTAGCTGTTCATATGCATTAAATGCTTCATTTCTAAGTGGATAGATGACTTTGCTACCTGATTCAGAGGGGGCAATTCTTAACCAATTATAATAGTAAGTTCAAGGATCTTTGGCTTAAGGTCTTAGATACAGGGGAATTTTTGGCTCCAAATCCCTATACACTTTGGCTTGAGTATCCCAACTAATCTCATTCTATACCCAAGACATAAGGGCTCTAAGCTGAATATCCCCAACATAAAGTAAGGGATTCCAAACTCGGTCATTTGGGACTGCTAGGTTGTGGAGATAGAGTTCACATAATAGATTCTGAATGGTTGCAAGAGAGTTATGGAAGGCTTGATAAAATTGAGTAGGCTCTTGCAATGAGGGTGATTTGTCTTGCATAATGTAGGTCATCTGATAGTTTAATAGTTTTTCTTTGAGAAACAAGGCATAGACAGGTGATGGGGATCTATAGCCCATAAGGTCAGGAATTAGAGATGTGATTTTGTTAAGTTTCACACTCAGCTAATCTAATTTTTCCTCCTGAACAAGTGTCTCCTGATAGTGATAGTCTATTACCTATTTAGTTCTTTTTGTTGTTGTTTCCACTGCTCTCTCTCTAAAAGTAATTGCTTAGACAATTGAAAGATAACAGATAATAAAGATGTTGAACTAGATTGATCTAACATTGAACTAATGGAAGAATTGTCTAGTATTTTAGGAATAGATGACTTACCATTGTTAGCACTTGCCCTCTTCAAAGGATTTGTCCAGATGATCATAGACCAATTGATATTAGAGAATTGTTGAGCTATTGCGGCTAATGTATCTAATGCTTCATTCAAAATTTTCTCTACTACCTTATTAACAAGGTCTGCATCATATCAGGGTTCTCTTCATAGGGACTCCTTTCTGCTATAGGAGAAAACATTGTGTCATCTTCTTCCCTGATGTAACTATCTTAGTCATCACTATATGAGTCATTTTTCTGAGGGCTCCTAGAAGTTGAACCTCTTCTTCAAAACAAATAAGCTTTCTCTTCTGAGCTGGACTCATCACCGATTATAATGACTTCTGCATTTGCTAGCTTACTAGGAACCTGCTCTGTTTCAATATCAGGAAACCCCTCAAATGTTTCCTGCTACATAATCTCAATCCCTTGTTCTTCTTGCCCAGAGATTTCAGCTTGTATTTCAGCTTCTTACTAAATTTTTCTAACCCCATCTTCCTTCCATCTAGAATCTTGTTCTACATTTGGCTCATCAACTAGAATCTCTGTAGTTATGTTTGACTTCCTCCTATTACTTCTCCTTAACAGAGTTTCTTCCTTCTTTTCCAGAACTTTCCTTTTTTTGGAAGTTCTTGCGGCTGCAAGAGATGCCTTAGCCTGTCGACTAGTACCAGGGTTATTTTTCTTTTTCCTATCCTTCAGGGAAATTGTTTCTACTGTAGGAGAAACTTCATCATTTTTTGTAGAATTCTCTATTTTCTCTTCATGAACTGACCTTGAAGTAGAGGAATGAGGGGAATTAGGGTTCTTAACCCTAGATTTCTTCTTGGATGAAGAACATTGTCCAAGTTCAATAAAAAATTTCCTAATCCCCTTATTGGTTTAAATCCTCTATCCCACTCTTCACCCAATTGGTTCTGGGGTTGGTTTCTTAAACCCTTGCAACAAAAATTCATCCCAGGAGATTTTTGACTACTCCCTTAAGGCTTTCTCAACTATCAATTTGATTAAATAGTGGTGTGAGATAGAATTACATTTACCCTCCTGAACTAGAGTGGCCTATCTTGACAAGATGCTAAACACAAAATTAGGAACATTAATAGGCCTATTGTCATGCCTTAGACAACTCAAAAATTTAAAGTGAATGGAATGTAGGAATGAATGTCATCCTTTGAAAGTAAAATATCTAATGACATGAACCACACATTGCCTAAATGGATCTGGAAGAGATAGTCTAAATGTACCTTATTTTTGGTCAACTTCAAGCGGTGGGTTTGAATGAAGAGTTACCTGAGCTTTGGACATGTTGGATCAAGATTTTCTACAAATTGCTCCCCTTCCTGCAGTAACCCCATAACTTCTGCCAAAATTGCATGTGAAAATGGGACCCTTAGTCCTTTGGCTATAGCCACTCCATCTTTTAATGAATTTAGAAACTGTAGTGCAACTTCGTCATCTGAGCTGGTTAGCTTTTGAATATAATCCAACCAAGCCCTTGCCTGAAAATATGGCCTACAAGCTTGGTCTTCTAGAAACATTATGCATAGTGGGCTCCCTACTAATGAGGTCACCTCCCATCTTAGGTTTCCAAAATAAACAAAATGGAGTTGTAGGAGATAAAAATAGAAAAGAACAATTTTGAACAAGGAGGCTTGAAAAGGTAGGTTACGGGAAGATTTCAAATTTGGAAATTTCAAGCAATGAAGCTTGAAAAATGAGCTCATAAGTAATATAAATGCAAATTATCTCTTAAATTCTAATAATTACTCATAAGTACTCTCCCCAGAACTCATACTTGACATAACTTTCCACCTTTACTTCATATGTGCAAAATAACAACGCAGCACAATGATTTGCAAAAAGTGTCAAATCATGACAAGAAATGCAAGTATGATAGGATAAAAGAATAAATATAAAGATTTCATAAACATAATGACAAAAAAAAGATATAACTTCCCCCCCCCAGCTAAATTAGGCAAGTGGTCCCACACTTGCACAGGTGACAAGGCATATGAGAAAATAATTGGAAAAAAAATTAAACTTGCATACCTTGGAAAGTGTACTAACCAGAATTGCTGGTGAGGTGGCAGTCATTGTTATCCATGAATGAAGAATAAATGAGGTGGATGGGTGATAGACAAGAAATGAAATGGAATTTTATTATGGAGAAGTGACTTTCATTAAGAAAGTGTTTATTATGAAAGTGACAAGATCTTCTAGAGCGAGGAAGGCAAATGAGCAAAAAGCTCATTACGAGTTGTTGCAAGAAGGGTGCCTCCAATGGTGGAAGAGAATTGCTACAAGAACTTATCCTTACTCTAGGGTTTGTGATATAACTTCAATCTATGACCATTGACCAATAATTTCAAACGAACTGGATCAACTATGGAAAGTTGAACCGCTCCATTTGGAAAGACTGCAATAATCTCATATGGTCTGAGCCACCTAGTTTGGAATTTCCCTAGGTTATGCTGATAGCGGGAGTCATAGAGGAGCACCCAGTCACCAATAGAAAAGACTTTTTCCTTAACATACTTGTGATGTCATTGTTTGCACAGGTGTTGTATCAATTCTATGTTGTGCAGGGCAGATTTTCACCACTCATCAAGGCCATTCAAACTCAGTATCTGTTCTTGTTGTGCTACATTGAGATCCATCCCAAGATCAAGAGTTTTCCTAAGTGTCTTATGTTCAAAATCTATAGGCATGACTGCAGAGTGACCATATACAAGCGCAAATGGTGTGAAACTGGTTGTAGACTTCCATGTAGTTCGATAAGCCCAAAGTGCTTCAGGAAGTCAGATAGCCCAATCTTTCTTATGGATGGTTACTATTTTAGTGAGAATAGACTCCAACTCCCAATTGGTAACTTCTACCTTCCCATTAGCTTGGGGGTGATAGGGTAAATATTTACCATGCCTAATGTTATATTATTCCATCAAAGTAGTAATCAAATTTGAATTAAACTAAGGACCTTGATCATATTGAATCTCCCTTGGTACCCCAAATCGGGTGAAGATGAATTCATAAAGGAACTTTGCAACATTATTATCCCTTGGGTGCTTCATAGGTTTAGCCTTAGCCCACTTTGTAACATAGTCAGTGCATACAAGGATATAGGATTTTCCTTGTGAAGAGGGTTCAATAGGACCAACAAAGTCAATCCCCCATTTATCAAAGGGTGTGACAACTACCTGTGGCTGTAGGAGCATTTCATATGTCTTTGTAGGTCATCCCATGCATTAGCATTCATCACACTTTTTGGTGTACTGAGAAACATCTTTGTGTAAACTGGGCCAATAGTAACCTATAGTCAAAATCTTCAATGCTATTCTTTTGGCAGCAAAATGCCCACCACAAGGTTCATCATGACATGCCTTGATGATATCATATGTTTCATCCACTCTTATGCATCTTCTAGTTACTTGATTAGGACCAGTATAGAACATGAATCTAGATATCCATGAATAATTAAAGCTCTTTTCAGTTAACAATCTTCTTTCTTTAGCAGAGAAATGAGCTGTTGTCTTACCAATGGTGAGATAATTGGCAATATCGGCATACCAGGGGTTGTGTACAGACAACAGGAAGAGATGTTCATCAGGAAAACTATCATCAATGGTTGTAGGATCATCAGGTACATGAAACCTATAAAGAAAATCAGCTACCACATTGGTCTTACCAGGTTTATCTATTATGGTAATGTCAAATTCTTGCATAAGAAGCAACCAGCGAGCCAGTCTTCCAGAGATTGTAGGCTTTTTCTTGAGATACTTAATAGTAAAATGGTTAGTATGCACATAGATCTCATATCCAGTAATGTAGTGTCTGAATTTATTTAGGTCATAGATGACTGCAAGAAGTTCTTTTTTAGTGACAGTTTAATTAAACTCAGCTCCTTGCAAATTTTTACTAATAAAGTAAATTGCATGCTCAACTGAGTCCATCTTCTGACCAAGCACAACACCAATAGCATAGTTTGAGGCATTAGTATGAATGTGAAAAAGTAAGCCCCAATTAGGTCCTCTCAAAACTGATGTTGTGGTGAGAACTTCTTTAAGTTGTAGGAAAGACTTTACACAGTCAGAGTCCCAAGTGAAATCAACATCCTTTTTTAGTAGATTATACACTGGTGTTGCAAGCTAACTAAAATCCTTTATAAACCTTTTATAATACCCAGCATGTCCAAGAAAACTTCACACATCTTTTTTTTTTGCTGGAGTAGGCAATGTGCTAATCACTTCAATCTTGGCAGGGTCCACTTGAATACCTTTGAAGATATGAAATGTCCTAAGACAACCCCTTCTTCCATCATCATGAAGCACTTTTCACGATTTAGAGAGAGATTATAATCATGACATCTCTGAAGAAATTTCTCTAAATTTTCCTTAGCCTCATCAAAAGTATGCCCATATGTGGTAAAGTCATCCATGTAAATCTCCATGCAATCAGCAGATATATCAGAGAATATACTTATCATAGCTCGCTGGAAAGTGGCAGAAGCAATGCACAACTCAAAAGGTAGCACTAAATAGGCAAATGTGCCCCATGGAAAGGTGAATGTTGTCTTCTCCTGGTCTTTAGGGGCAATTTGTATCTGATTATAACCACTGAATCCATCCAGAAAAGAGAAGTATTTCTTACCAGTCAGATTATCAAGGACTTGATCTATGAATGAAAATGGAAAGTGGTCCTTCTTAGTGGCTATGTTAAGCTCCTTATAGTCAACACAAACTCTCCACTTCCATACTTTCTTTGGTACTATAACAAGAGGAGAGAGCCACTGACTATCAGAAATGGGATAAATGAATCCAACATTTAACAACTTCTGCA
The DNA here is from genome assembly GCA_027943335.1 of Chamaecyparis obtusa. NCBI lineage: Eukaryota > Viridiplantae > Streptophyta > Pinopsida > Cupressales > Cupressaceae > Chamaecyparis > Chamaecyparis obtusa. The sequence goes on along the minus strand of BSBK01004638.1, from coordinate 667,787 downwards.
ACTCATTCTTAACTATATCCCTTAATGTTGGATTAACCCTTCGTTGAGGTTGGAGGACAGGTCTACAATTAGGAATGATATAAATTTTATGAGTGTAGAGTATAGCATCTAGACCTTTCATGTCAGTGTAATCCCAAGAAAAAGCTTGCTGATGTTCTTTTAGAAGCTGCATGACAACTTTCTGCTGAGAGAGTGTCAAAGCACTGTTTATATTTAACTCCCATCCTGGGCTGACTTCTAGCTTAATGACCTTTTCTACCATGGATAGTTGACCAATTGGAGAAGACTCCATTTCATGAGGCAATAATTTATGAAGGAATTGTGAAGTTTCTGAATACTATGGAGCATTTGAAGGTGGTAAATTTTTTTTAAGAACATATAGTCTTCTTGGGAACACATTGAGGATTGCACTCCATATTCATTCATGATAATGGAGGAAATTATATCATCTTCTCCCCTAAAGGCTAAAAATGGTTCCCTGGATATCATCATTAATTGGCAAATGAAATTGACCTTAGGTTTAGTATCACCCAACTCTAGCCAGATTATCTGGTCATCTTGCAATAGAGGTTGAGCTGGGGAATATAGAGTCAGATTTTTAGTGTTGACTCTATTGGATATAGTCATTTTTACCAACTAACAAGCTATATAGACATCTACAGTAGCTAGCCAAGGCCTGCCTAGAATTATTGGATGCCCTCCCATGTTAGCCTTTGGAGAAAGGACAAGAAAGTCAACTAAATATTCCCAAGAATTCAAGGTGACTATTACATCCTCTACCATCCCATCAGGTGTAATGGTGGAACTATCAGCAAGCTGAAGGATGGTTGGGGTTTCCCTAAGATTGATGATATGCAATTGAGACATTACTTCCTTGGTCATGACATTTATGGATGCACCTAAGTCAACTAGAGCATTTTAGACTTGTATTCCTTGAATAGTGACTGTGACCACAAGGCTATCGGGATCATAATACTTTGGAACTATCAATTTCTCCAATGTCAGATCAGATAACTGGCCTAGGACATGTATGGTTTTAGGATCCTTTTTCTTCCTCCTGAGCTATTTGATACAAGCTTCCTTGATGGCTTTATTATATTCAGGCACTTCCTTTATGACATCCAATAGTGGTATTTTAACTGTCATTTGCTTTAGTTGGGCAAGCAATTCCAACACTACTTGATTTTCCACTAGCATAGCTTGTTCCTCCAACCTATGAGGAAATGGAGGCTCTTGAGCTGTAGGAGCAGCAGGTTTGACTGGTACCTTAGTTGGCTTTACCGAGCCATCCTCAACTTCAGTGATGATAGGCTACTGTGGAGGAGAAAGGGTTGTGCCAGATCTTAAATGAATATTATTCAGGGAAATAGCATAGCTTTGCTCTTGTGTTGTTGGTTTAGCATTGTTGGGATTAGGAGTAGGCTAAGAAGGAAATTGAGTCTGTTTAGGGGGAGTAGTTTTCACTACAGGAGGAGGCATTAGAGCCTTCTACTAAGGTGGTGGCATCAAATATTTCTAGTTTGATTGGTTCATCCAATTGTGTGGTTGTTGCCACCCCTTCTGGGGCTTTTTCCAAGGTTGCTAAGGTTGCTGCCAACCCTATTGAGATTTCTTCTAGCCTTGCTGAGGTTGTGACCAGCCTTGTTGAGATTTTTGCCAGCCTTTCTGAGGTTGTGACCAACCCTATTGAGATCATTGCCATCCTGGCTGATGTTGTTGCCAGCCTTGGCAAGGTTTTTGCCAACCTTGCTGAGGCTACTACCAACTATTAAACCCACTAAATCCACTATGCTATTGATTTTTCCATGCATTATTACTATTAAAATTTTGAAGAGGACCTTGGGGAATACCTGGTCTTGTTAGAAAGTAAAGATCCCCAAGATAACTGAGAGGGGGGGGGGTGAATCAGTTATCAGATAATTTATCCATTCAACTACTTTAAACAATATAATCAATGTACTGATCAACGATAGAAAAATAATCATACACAATTGCACAATAACACAAGATATGTTGACTAGGGAACCTCTTGAAAAGAGTAAACCCCGGTGGGAATGATGCCCACAAAATGATGCACTAATATGAAAGTTCCTTGTTAGAGGATGGACCCTGTTAGGAGTCTTATGAAATACATTCAGTACATATAAATCCCTGTTAGGAGATTTTGAATCCCTGTTAAAAGATTCTAACCCGGTTAAGAGTTTATGGAAGACAGAAGGACCCATTGCCCAAACAACTTCAAGGCAAGATCTCTGAACCCACTGTCCAAAAGATCTTAGAATTATTCAACAGAATAATATGAAATATATTACCTCCTTCACACTATGCCAAAACCACACTCTCTCCTACACAAGATCACATTTCCAAATCTTTGTACTCACAAGTCTTCCTTCATCACTGAATTAGCTCTTTTCTTCACTTCATGCATATATTCGCATCTCAATCTTCATAGTACACATTACAACAAGGAAAAAATTCTTTCTTATATACCAAACTCAAATAATTATAAATGAGTTGGTCCTCAATTACAAAATAATAAATTATACATGCTACACACAGAATTCACATAAAACTGTCGGCTTCCAGATACTGTAACTTTCTCCAAACATATCCTCAAAGTTTTCACTATGAACCACATCATCATTAATGAGTCTCCAACATCCCTTTAACTACAAAAAATTAGATTCCATCCCAACTAAGAGATATCCTCTGATTTCTAAACATCGCTTCACAGAAACACTATCTAAACACTGCTTTCACCAAAATGCTCATAACTCTCACAAATGAATGACTTTCTTTTTGCATTGTTAACCATAGGTTAATAACACACCAAACAACATACCATAAATTGTGCAAAATCCAATCTACAATACAACATGTGCACAAAACAAAACTATACTTGCTTTCTTGCTAATATCCAGAATATCACTGTGTTAACATCAATGACAATCCAAGTCATGAATGCAACAACAACTGCTATAGAATGACTACCAAAATACTTTTCATTCATTCCTAATAGGTCTCTGAGACCATGGCCTTTGCTAGGCAACATAGAGCACCTCTTAGTTTTCATCAATGGCTTTGAACTCGGTAGGCATAGGTTGGGACTCCAAGCTTGCAACAAACTTATACTGACAATTCTTTTTCTTCTCCCTACAGTGTGGATAGTACTCTACTAACATTGCTTCAACTTCATCTTTCTTTCTCCTCACCTCCATTATGTCCAATTGAGTAGTGACATCATTAATGATGTCTTGCTTGAAATCTGACAATAGATTGGATAGCTCCATTTTGGACACACCTGTGCCATTAGGCTTGCGAGGCAAGGCTCTTAAGCCTCTTCCCTTCTTGACAATAGCTCTAGAATAGTTCAGACATATACTCTTTATGTCATCCTAATTCTTCTAGGTAATGTCCCCCCTTGCCATAAGGTCAAGGGCCTCAATGCTTCCATCATTCACACCTCTCAAAAATAGATGCTTTTGAGATTCTTCATTCAGCTCGTGTTGTGTGTTACACTGTAGGCTAAACATGAACCTGGAGACATAGTCTTCCAAGGTTTCATCTTCCTTCTATGACATTTTAAATATGTCATCTCCTTTTAAGTCCCCTCCTCTGTAATAATCTTTGTACATAGCAAGAAACAAGCTACACATTGCATTCTAATCTGCTACAACATCAGCACCCAAACTCATAAACCATCTTAGAGCAACCTCTTTTAAAGTGGAGAGAAATAGTTTGAGCTTATGGCCATTAGTGGTGTAGTCATAGCTTCGACAGAGGACATCAAAATCAAAGAGGAAAGTCTTTGGATCTTTTATGATGAGTCCATAGAATTTAGGAAGTGCAGTAGTAGGAATGTTCTTCAAATTTTGATTACCTTGCTGAGTAGGAATAGGAAAAGGGAAGGTAGGCTGAGCCATTACGTTATCTATATATGCTAGGTTAGCAAAAAGAACATTTAAATGGTAGGAATCTTCAGATGATTGTGGTGAAGGCAATTGGTCATAGGCATCAACAAATACATTCTGAAATGATTCTTCTTCTTGTGGATTCTCTAATTGGGGTTCCTTAAGTGCTGGATTGAAAACCTCAAATGGTTCTTCCTAATTAAGATTAGGTAGGAATTTCCCAAGATGATCCCTACGTCTATGCATACAAATGATGCAAAATATAAACTAACTTAATGACTTCTAGGTCGAACTAAATTGACACCATCCCTGGCAACGACACCAAAAATGACTGGTCAGAATAATATCCTAGTAACTCAAGGTTTGGACATCCTTTGATAGTGATTCATTACTTAAAATTATCACATATATACTTAGAACATCATGCTAGACTTAATTAAATGTATCAATTCAGGAACTTGAACTTGAGATGATGGCTGCAAAGTTTATGCTTTAGTTCTTTTCAAGAGTCATCACTACTAAAGTGAAAGCTATTGCTATAGGAGATTTATACTTAGAAACTGAAACTATAGATTGAATCACAACTTAAAGGAAAAGCTTAGCAATAAATAGATAATGCTTCAAAAGTAAACCTATACTGCAGGAAACAGTCAGTGGTTCTATTACCAGTGGCTATAGGAGCAACAATGCTTATCAACTTCAAAGAAACTTAACTGAATCTTACTTGAACATAAACAGGGAATTCACCTCCCGTGTGGGCCCCCATAGAAGTGTGAATGATTTACAACTCAGAGATTGAAATCTGAAACTATCATATATTCATTTAACAAAACTTAAGTATAATATAGAATATCAAAGTATTTCACTTTGTTGCTGGATTACAGTATGAATTCCTCAAAACATCTAACTAGCTCAGAATCTTAAGTTCCAGCTTATCTAAAAGCAATTGAGAAAAATAGAACACCTAAAAACTAGGTCCTTCATTACATAGCATAATAACTTCAATTATAAGAACAACAACATCATGTATGCAAGAGGATAAGCCATATTTAGTGCTTCAAGAATATAGGAACACTCGATAACCAGATTGACTTGGTCTGAACCATCAACCACGAAGTTATGGAAGTAGTGGAGCCATGATAAAATTTGAAATAGTTACTCACCTTAAAAGACCCACTCATCCTTGAGTCTGTGCTCCTTGCTGACTTATTCTTCTCCTATAAAAGGTTAGCATACTAGAATCTGCAACACAAATCCAAGGCAATGATTATAATAAGTTTTCCTATTTTAATGTATCCTTTTCATACAACTATAGGAACACTACCCATTAAAAATAGAGAAGAGAAATACAAGATTTTATCATAATATCCATTAGTGTGTATATATATATATATGTGTGTGTGTGTGTGTATATAGTCTTGTCTTTAGTTTCAAAAGTATCAAATATACATATGGTTAAAGCACATAAACATAAAAGTCTGCATAATGTTTATGAAAAACCATAAGATATTTATGTCTAGACTCAAAAAATCATAAACAAAACATCCCATTAATTAGACTCATCAAATGTGATACATGTATGAATGATGTTGTAAATGTGTGTAAGTGCATAATTTGATGTAAATTTGATTATGTAAATATAAATATTAAATATCCAGTAGGCATGCCAAGTGTATAATGTGATGTGTACTTTTGGGAGTGTCACTTGACACTTTTGTGGTGAGATGGCATGCTTAAGTGGAATGTGGACCCTATCTCTTCCTTAGGTTATCTTGTGTATTCCTAAGCTTGTTTAGTGGTTTAAGAGACTAAGATTTATGTCATCATTCCCCATTTTCAGATGCAAACTTTACTAGGGTTTTTGAAGGGTTATATGGAGTCCTTTGGTGTAGATAGGGTTGGTTTTTAGTGCCCCAAGTCATGTGCATGGGTTAGGGGGCCAAATTTTACCCTTTTCACTTCCTTAGGCTTCCACATTGCCTCTCTAAGTGGGCCATCATTGGTAATGACGAATTTGAGAATGCCTTATAGGACAACTCTCTTTCCCATGTTTTGAATTGCATCCCATTTCCATAGCAAGGGGCAGGTGGCTAGTTAGAAAGGATCTAGAAACCTAACTTACCTTGGGATGAGGGTAGAAGAGAGGAATGTTTTAGCATCTTTAGGAAAAGAGACAAGGAAGTAGACACTTCTACACTATGCAAGTTTAGAGTTGGAGAAACTAGAGTCTTTAGAAGTGAAGGAAAGGGATAGCTCTTCTACAATCCTCCATTGTCATTGCATAAGAAAAAGGTTGGTGGATCTATCATGTTTATATTTATGTAATTGTATTGTGAAGATAAAACTGTTGTGATAATTTCATGATGTTTAGTTTCATTGTGTTCATATGATATTTACTCTTGTTCTACTTTCTTGCTTTGTAATGTATTGTGGGTGTGCAAGATAATTCTCATCCTTGGGTGGATTTGAGAATTTCTTGGGGTGAAGAGCTTAGTTGGGAAATCCATTTGTTTGAGAGCTTGGATGTATGGGCATCCTTGAGGCCTAATTATGTTTTAGTTTGGGGGCCATAAGGGATGTGTTTGATGCTCTTGTGATGGGTTGGTATGTTGGGAAAGAGCCTTATGAAGGCATGTAAGAATGAATTGTAATACTTGATTTGTATGATTAAGGCATCTCCATATGAGAAGTTTCCACCTTCACCCATTTAAGGATCTAATTATGATCCTATGTGCAAGCTTGGGTAAGGGAGTAAAATGTGTATGTTCTTGTACCAATTGTGGAATGAATGTTAAATATGTGTGTTTCATCTTTGTTTCCCATCCATTCTTGTTTCCCCTAGCTTGGGGGTGGCCATGAAATGGTGCAGGCTGGGAGGTAAGCCTCCATACTCATGTGGTAGATGCTTTTGTGTTATAGGTTTTTGCTTGAATCGTGAAAGGATGAAGTTTCAAGTTTGAAGTAGTGTTGTTCAAGAAAGGAGCTTTGTAGTTGTTCAAAATAAAAGAAGCAATTTAAAAGGAATGTTACATTGTAATTCTGTTGTATATGATTCTTTTGGAAATTTTGTATAATTATAATAATGTTGAAAAGAGGAATTGTGTAAAAGACTTAAGATGATTATTTCAACTCTAAATTATCTTGAAAATTAGAATGTACTTTATGTATTTGAAAACCAAAATTGTATTTGAAAGATAATAGAATTATTGCTTTAATTTTCAAATGGAGGTTTCTATAAGGAGATTAATCTTTTATTTAAATTTGGAAGTTAAATCTTTGTTTCTATTTAGAAAATGATTGAAAATTAGAAGATGGTTATACTATAGTATAATTAGTGCAAAGCTAGTAAAGAAAATATTCAGCTATTATTGTGGATTCTATTTTACCTAGGATGAAATTTTAATTTCCCAATTTTCTGTATTATTAAGAAGTTTTAGTTTAAATTTTAATCCATTTAATGGATCACTGTTTATTGTTTTCTAGATAGAATTAGAATTATGTCCTATTGTTCATTGTTTTGGTTGTGTTTTGGCCTAGTAGATTTTGGACATTACACTTCTTTTGGTACTCATATATCCTAAGTCACCCTTCATTTTTCATCTAAGATTTGTAGAAATTTATATTTTATTTGACATTGAGATTTTTAGCAAATGGATTTTATTTTAGGACCTATTTGGATAGATTGAAGGCCTTGGATCTAACCACATTCATTAAGATTAATGGTGGTCACCTTAGTGAGTCTTTCTATGTGACGATTTCTAGATCAAACTATATTTACAGTTGCACTTCATTTTGAGATTTAGATAGTTTAGAGGGAAGATTATTTTGGTGGGGAACTAAATCTGAATTATAAAATTTGAATTTGGTCTCTCAAACTTTTCTTTTTACCTCAATGTGTGACAAAAAACAAATTTAATCACAACAAAGTGACAAAGGAAAAATTGGTCAAATTGTTGATTCCACAAATCTTCTTTCCTCCACTTTCTTCAAAAATTTAAATTTTCTTTTCGTAATTTATAATTTTTTTGGTGCACTACAATTATGAAGTGCCAATTGTAAAATGCCAATCTCTAAAGCCAAATCAAGGGGTGTTTATTTGAGTTGTGCCATGTTTGATGTGTGTTTTCACACCTTTTTCATTTCTTCAATTTGTGAACCTGATTGAGATATAATGGAGATTGTACATATAATCATCAATTGAGATAAAGTTTCACTTTTGAGAGGGGTTTCATCATGTCATCTAAACTATTAGGAAAATATTATAAGGTCTAAGACTTATTCAAAAGTGTATTGGATAATCTATTGGTACAAGTAATTAGCAATTATTATTGATGGAAAGCTTGTCTTATCAGGTTCATTAGGAAGCTTCTGAGAATGGTGGTATCACAAAATGAACTCTCTTTACTTCCATAGTAGATCACACTATAGGGTAGAGGTGTCACCATTTTGAACATTTTGGTGTTTTGTATGACAGAAGATACCTTGTTTTTGAAGTACATCTAGATAAAAATATGTTAAGCATGATAAGTATCTAACATATAAAATCACATCTATTTATGGTTATTATTGATTGGACTACACTTTTCTTAATATTGATTTTAATTACATAAGATCTTGCTGGTCCATTTTGGTTCATAGGAAAGCTTTTGGATTAAACTGATTTTAGGATTTTTGATCATTATACATGCCATAAGCTGAATCAATATCTAATGGTCATTTTTGTAGCCCCTTTCTACTGGACTGCCTCTCTGAATTCACTGCAACATATGAAGATAATTTGTTAACGTGGAATGGTGCAGAGCTTTTGACTAGGGTAGAAAAAAGATCCATTGAACAAAGTGATCAAATTTGGGTGCATAAGGATTTCAAAATATAACCCCACCAGGCATTCTTTCCTTTAATTTTCCACAATATCTCAAAGTATAATCATTATTCTTTACTTTCTTCTATAGCTATTCTTTCTTTGGTTTTGTTATCTTAGAAATATATCAAAAACATTGCAGATGTGCATATAAAAGTAAAATATTGTGCTTCAATTGTTCCACATTGAAGCATTTCCTCTTGGGAGTGTTCTCTTTGTTTGTACAATATCTGTAAAAAATGGTTCCCATATTTCTTCAAGATCTATTTTAATCCTTATATTTTAATTTTGATTAGATTAGACCAATAGTTGATTTCATTAGTATTTTATAGCATATACTCCTAATATGAACTGTGGAGAGAAAGAAAGAGATGCACTAGGTATGAATTACACGATATACCCATCATCACTTAGCACTTAAATAATAAATTATGGATAGGGATCAACCCCCTAAATTTTGGATGTTTGTTTCATGTTGGCCTCTTATTATACATGTTACCCAAAATTACAACATATAGAATAATGAACACAAATAGGAAAAGATTGCATTTTAGGAGTCAAATTGACACTATCTTTAAGGTGATGTTGATTATCATTTCATTATTGCATTCAATACCAATTTTTAGTTTGTACTCTTAGTATTGATCACATTTCAAATTTCTAAATTCATAATTGATCATTACATTGTGCATTCAAATTGAATGTAGTATACAAGTGTTCTTTCATATTTCATATTTCATGTCAATAAAAGAGTACAATTTGCAGAATAGAAAGCATGATAGAGGTATGAGTAGGGTCCCATGCATTGTCTTTGTCATTTGTGTGTTGTTGGTTAGTTGGCTATCAGGTCCTATGTCTCAAGTCCATTGTCTAGGTCTTCATTCTAGGAGTCTTTAGGGTTATCCTACATCATGAGAGAGAAAATGTGTTAGATCCAGTTGGATCTAAGCAATGCATGAAACAAAAACATCACACAATAATCAATCATTCAGAGCTTCCTATCTATCTGGTATTCCAATGCAATAAGGAAATGTGCATCCACATAAAATGAAAGGTAGTATTAAAGGGATGTGTTTACATGAAACCTTTTACTATTTATACTCATTCTTATGCATGTTGTCTTTATTTTCTAAAATCAGATATCTGAATGAAAGGGAATTTTTTCTTATGACTAAGAAACCTTTTTCAAAATTAGTAGGATCTTGTTAGATTACTAAACACAATAAATTTTCTGGTATTGATTCATAAATATCACCATTTTTGGCATTTTCATAAACTGGAGTGTTTATCATGTTCACTAACCTAACAAAATTTAGTTTGATGTTGTTCCTCAAAGCTTAACAGAATAAAAAATTGCAATGCTGAAGTTGACTAGTTTTCACATCACAGTCAGAAGAAATGATGCAATATCAAAGTGCATTAAAGGTGCTACAACACGTGCTTTCAAAGGTAGTGAAATCACAAGTGTAAGATACAAAAAAAAAGCCAAGCTATAAATGCCAAGATCGAATAGGATAAGTGACTAGTAACAAATAATATTAAAGTTCCTTGTTCATATGATAATGTTGAATCCAAAATGCTATAAGGATTGATCATATGCAATGATATTGTTGCTTAACAATAGAAAGAAGTCTACAGAGTTGTGCTTCAAAGTATAATGGAATGTTTACATTGTGTATTTGATGGCTTTCATGAGCCTTTGTTCAAACTCCATTAAATTTCATTCTGGTGTTTTTGAGTGTCATGAGCCCATTCTTGAACCTCTTAAACAATTATAAAACATTCTAAAATTTAGCATTTCTTATTTTATGAAAAGATCATAAGCACTATTCACTATCTGCATTGCAAAGTAATGAAAAACTAGTCATTCACTGGTTATCAAGCAGACATCTGAAACTAGTTAAAGATTCATGATTCATCAATAGGGCTACATGTACAAGAAAGGAATTTTACAAATTTTACATCTTTTATGTTGCTCTTGACATCTAGAGTACAGTCATTATTGATAAAATTGCATATATTTCGAGGATGATAATGCACTGTTGATAACTTTTAAATTCAAGCATCTTCTTGCATTCAAATTTAATGCAAATGTTACAATCACAACATAGTATTGCAAATTAAATATGGTGGTTATCAGTTCCTGTTTATGACAGTGGTGTGAACCATGATGAATGCATCAAAAATAAATGACTGGTGAAAATGAAAATCAAGGGTACAGTCATATTTTTTCAAGCATGGTCACTGTTTGGAGACAATGAACTCAATAGAACTAGTTGAAGGTGGGTTCAAATAAATATTGGCATATTAACAAGTCGAGCATGGATAGTATCAAGTGTGACAATGGATTTAACCAAAAAACCCATGAACTTTCAGTCACAGTCATAAACCGAGCTAGTATTCAGTATAAGGGACATCGCATTGGAGTGTCTATACACAGCTAGTATATACAAAATGGTTCAAATAAAAGATTGATGAGCATCAAAAAATTGGGTAAGAAAGGGTGACAGTGTTAAGAATATTGGTGTGTTCGAAGGCTGAGATGAAGGTGGGTTTGAGTAATAGTTGGTGTATATCAAATAAGAGCAATAGTGATAATTGTAACAAGAGAAAATGACATTATAACTGGTGTTTATTTATAAGTCACGACAAGACAACAAATGCCATGTATAAAGTTGCAGTATTCAAGCTAAGAACGAGCAGTTGAAAATAGATTAAATAGAGAAGAAGAAACCCCTATATCTTTGTAGACAAGAAGCTAAGATTTAGCTTCATTAAAGATTAATAGAGCAATGAAAAGAAAAGGAGTAATATACTATACTTATCTTTGAGTTATGCCAAGTTTTGAGCTGATTTCAAAAATGAGTGCCCAGGTTGTGGCCATAGCCTAAATCATTGATGGAGTCAGAGTCCCAAAGTAGGGCTGAGCCCCAAAATTCTAGTCATAGGCTGAGCCTTAACAAACACAGCCAAGCTTTAAGCTTGAGTTCTTGTTTTAAGCCTTAACAAACAGAACTTGAGTTTATTTCAACAATCAAAGCCCAAAATTATGCCAGTGATCTCCAAATCACAAAGAAGAAGAGGGAGACTCAAATCCAAGCATGAGATCTATAGCAGAAACTTGTAGTCATAGATTGAGTTCAACCTAGGATCGAGCTTAAAGCTCATTCTGAAGCTGTGACTGAAAGTTGGGGTCACAGCGAAGCATTACTTTACAAGGATATCTGCAACTAAGCATTTTTCAGTCCCAACTTTAGCCCAACCTTCAAGTTCAGGGTCAACTCAAAGCCAAAAGCCCTCAAACTCACAGGTTACTAGAGAATAAGACCAAGAAGAATGTTACAATTTTGGCAGAGCTTCACCATAACTTAGGGTTTTTCCCTAATTTTTTTCCAAGAGACAAACACAAGGAAATGAATGCAAAAACCAAGAATGAAACTAAGTTTTGAGAGTTTGGAGTTTAGCTGGCAGGTACATTGAATGCCATAACTCCAGTAGTCTACATCATGCAAGAGCTCATATCCCCAATAGTGCCACCTCATATTTTCATGATATTATTATCTTACATAGGCTAGGTGGTATATGTTAAGTTTAGCTTAATTTCAATTTTATAAATGTTGGTATTTATTGTAAATTTTTTTTTTTTAATCTTTATTAAAACCTACATTTAGAGCTAGATGTTAGACATTATTCTAGGCTTGTAATTGGGTTTTTTTGGTATAAATTAAGGCCAAATTGGAGAGATTTTAGGGCTCAAATCAAGGGCTTTGATTTTTGAATTTAGGCTTTAAAGGGCTATAAGATTGATTTTTAGAATCATCTTAGGTGGTTCAAAAATTTTGGAGAGAAGGAATTAGTGAGCTTATTGTTCCTTTGTGCCTTAGATTTTCTTTTATAACCCATATTTTCAAATTTTTGAGGAAAATAATGCAAGCAATCTTGATTTTCTCATATTTTGAGTATTATTTTCAATCCTTTTCATCATTCTGCAATTATTGTTTATCTTTCTTAAATGAAGAGAAGTGAATTCATCCTATTCCTCATCTAAGTATTCAAAATCCAAGCCTTTTTGTGGAGCTGGTATGTTTGTTAATGAAGTATCATTGTTTGTGGTTTATACCCTATTAGTGAAATTAAGTTATCCTATATGTTGATCAGTGAATGATAGTATCAATCTCATTAGTATGTATTATGTGGATGCTGGTTTAGATTCCAAGTTAATCTAAATTCAATTTTGGTGTATCACCCCATTTTATTCATTTTTCAAAAAGCATTTCTTTTACCCTTTTCCCAACCAAAGTTTCAGTTCAGGTGATATTCCAAATCAAATAGGAACTGGCCTAGAATCTGGAGACTCCTTCTTAATCATAGTCCACCCACAACTCAAGAAGCTTTCCATTATTAGGATAAGATATCTGTGAGCCCTAATTCTTGAGTTAGGGTAGTATTTTAAAACCTCAACAGTTTTTGGCACACCCGATGGGACCTTGTGATACATGAATCAAATCCAAACAGGGAGTGTTAAAGAGTTTGAATATTTTCACTTGTCTTTCACTAGGAGAGGAAGAACTATTCAAAGAGAGCCTAGAGGTCCTAGAGATCTTTTTGTTCAGCCTATACAAATAGGTAGGAGACCAGGGAGACCAAGGAAATTAAGACCTGAAAGAAGATCAGCTCCTCTCTCTTACCATACTGAATTTCCAAATTCAGAGTAGGAATTTTTTGAAGTTCTTGGAGCATCTCAAAGAAAAACTATTCCTATACAGCCACCTGAGGCAAATTATCTATCACCAGCCAATTCTTATACAAGACTTCCAAAAATGGTGAGGAATCTACCATTTGTGTCATTTGGTCAGCGTAGTCCTCCGAGGATTTCCAATCATAACAACGTTCCATTGGTAGCTTTGAAAGGATTTCCATCATTCACTGGAGAAGGGAAAATAACTGCCATTGAGCACATTAGAGATATTGCATCTCTTTACAATGGTCATCACATCATGGACGATGATGTAGCTTTGAAGATATTAGCTACATCATTGAAGGGTAAAGCACTTGATTGGTTCCAAACTATTCCAGTGGATTCTATTGCCACTTGGGATGTATTGGGAGAGAGATTGTCTAAGTTCTTTGAAGACAAATTTGACAATCTTTCTTTTGTGGAGAAAAAAACTACTATCAAGAGGGATCCACAAGAGGAGATGAGTGATTTCAACCTCCATTTCCAAAAGAATTGGAACATGATTCCTGCTATGGTAAGACCCTCTACTGAATATGCATTCTTGTATTTTGTTAAGATTTTGAATAGCGATATCTCATTCATGATACAATCGATGGGAGGTACTTCTTTACCTCAAGATTTAGATACTGCTATTAGGGTAGAGAATAGTCTCATTCAGGTGGGAAAAATAGCTCCCAGACCACCTATGCCCTTCTTTCCTAGCATTCAGTCTACTATGCCATTTTTAGTTCCACCTCTTTCTGTTGCCCATCATTTAAAAGCCCAGGGGTAGTCCCCATTGCCCCTCTGAATGAGTTTCAAAGCATTAAAAATAGCCAACAAAAAATAGAAAGTTTATCACAAACCTTTGGAAATGAATTAGTGAGCCTTAAGAGGAATCGAGCACAAGAAAACCCTCTAGCTCAAAATTAGTTTGTTGGTTCCTCATCCCAATATCCTAATCAATCTGCCTCTCAAGGTAACAAACAACAATTCCAAGGGAATAACAATGCAAATAGGAAAAATTGGAATCAGAGGCCTTATAGACCTTATAATCCTGCACCCGTTAATGTTGTTAGGGATATAGTTCCTAGCCAAAATAACATTGCTATTGAATGGTTTTTTCCATGTAATGAAGCTCATAATCAATCAACATGTTCCAATGGAGTGCTTAATCAGGCTCTTATGGTACAAAATTTAATGAATTTACAACATAATGTGCCCATTGAGGAGATCTAACAACAACCAGATCAATATGTTCTGGATACTGGTTTTCTAAATTGGCAAGGGGAATTTTGTTATGGCCTAAATGATGATTCACCTATTTTAGCAAATACTAGAGCCAAGAAGAGAGCTCTAGAATTAGAGCAATCAACTGGGAATGTTCCTCCCACACCAGTTTCAATTTTGAAGGGGCCCTTTTCTTCAAAAAATAAAGATCAAAACTAGAGGCATACTAATCAGAGTGCTCCTAGATCTCCTCAAAAGGTATAGTTTGTTGTTCCTTATAATATTGTTAATAGCATGAAGAAAATGAATGTAACTATGACTATGTGGGAAACTTTAGCTATTCCAGGATAGACTAAGATATTAAGGGAAGGGTTGTCCAAAATGACAGTAAGTTCACAACAAACTATTCAACAACCTTCTAGGGCTGTTACGGCTAATTTGGAGCCTTCTAAGGTGCAAGAAACAATAATTAAAGGAGTCAAGTCTGCTAAGGTTCAACAACTAGTAGTAAAAGAGGGTAACAAGGCTACAGATTTGAAAGAGCCAATAGTGAAAGAAGAAAAGAAGCTTGCAAATGTGCAATGAACAACATTAAAGGAAGTAAGAAACTAGAAAATGTTAAACCTCCTCCTTTTTATGTTTCCTTGATCATTGGAAATAAGTTAGTGCACAATTGTAAGGTAGATAGTGGTGCAACCAGCATAGTAATGCCTAAGAAAATTGTCGATTTATTGGATTTGAAGTATGAGCCTCTTGAGAAAGGAGTTGTTCAACTTGATGGTTCTTTAGTTAAGACTTTAGGGCTTCTCGAAAAGACAAGATTAACTCTTCATTCATGCCCAAATTTCTGAATTCCTCAGGATATCTATGTTATAGATCTGCCACCCTATTTTTCCTTATGCCTTTCAAGATATTTTATAGCCAAAATAGATGGATATTTTTCATCAGATTGGTCCCACTTGTATTTTAGGACAAGATATGGTACTAAGGTAACCATAAAATCAAAATTATTTGCCAAAGATCACATAGAACCTTATAATCCAAGTCCTATTAATGCTAGTTGTGTGATCATGGATTCAGAAGAGATCAAGGACTATTCAACCTTTAATACACAAACTGAGGAATATCCTAATATTTTGTTGGATGAGTGGGTATTCAAAAATGACCAAGATAATGATATGTTTTTTACTTGTTTTGGAAATTACATGATTTAGAATCTGACATTGTTATGCCAAATTTGATGAAAGCCTAGGATTCTGATTTAGAACTATCAAATCAGCTTTGGGATTTGTACTTTGATGGATCTAGGAATAAAGATGGTGTTGGTGCAGGGGTTATGCTTGTGTCACTAGAGGGTGATAAATTTTATGCTACATACAAATTATCTTTTCCTTGTTCTAATAATGTGGCTGAATATGAAAGTTTGATCTAGAGTTTAGAGTAGGCAAGAAAGAGGAAAATCAAATGCTTGAGGGCATTTGGAGACAATAAATTGATAGTTAACCAGGTGAGAGGAGTCAATGTTGTTAAGAATGATGTTTTAAAGTTGTATAAATCCAAAGTATCTAATATTCTGGATGATTTTGATGCATTCAACCCAATTTTTGTACCTAGAAGGAAAAATCAGCATGTTAATAGGTTAGCTGGTATTTGTGCACATAATTCTATTACTAAAAATAAAGGTCATTTCTCAAATCAGTCTCATGTTAAGATTGTTGTTAGGCCATCAATCCTAGATAATGATATTAATTGGCAGGTTTTTAACACTGATGAGAAAATTTTGAGTTTTATGGCTGAAATAAAGGACTTTTCAATTCCCAAGGATAATAAAGTAAAACAATAAATGGAAGATCAAATTATTCAACTGAAAACTAACAAGCTTCCTAAAGCATTAGTCAACCTAGAGTCTTCTTTCAACTCTGATGATCAGTTCAAGAGGAACAAAACCAACATGTTGATCAAGGAGGATCACTATGAGGAAGTTGAGATATTCAAAGACAAGTTTTTAAAGGTTGGTAAAATTAACTCTCAAGAAAAAGAGTTGCTCATTGCTTTGTTTAGAGAATATAATGATGTTTTTTCATGGGACTATGCTGATTTGAAAGGATTTGATCCCCAATTGACTCAGCATACCATATAATTAGAGCCTAAGTCCAAGCCAATTAGGCATAGACAAAGGCCAATAAACCCCGAATTAGAGCCCTTAATGCTTAAAGAGATGAACAAACTATTGGATGGTGGGATAATTTTTCCTATTAAATAGACATCCTAGGTTTCTAATTTAGTTCCTGTGAGGAAAAAGAATGGAGAGATTAGACTTTGTGTAGATTTTAGAGACCTTAATAGAGAATTTATGAAAGATAGACACCCTCTTCCTTCTATGGAACAAATTTTATAGTATGTCTCAAGTTCTGAAAGGTTTTCCCTCCTTGATGGGTATTCTAGTTATAACCAGATTTTAGTGAAAGAGACAGACCAGTTTAAGAAACCTTTACAACAAAATGGGGAACAATGGCTTGCAGAAGAATGACATTTGGTTTATCAAATGTAGGAGCCACATTCCAGAAAGCAATGGATGTGGCTTTCAACAACCTTATGTATAAATTTGTCTTGGTGTACTTAGATGATCTCACCATATACAACAAAATTGCAAACCAGCATATCGAGCATATGAGACAAGTGCTTCAAAGATACAAAGAGTTTGGAATCTCTCTCAATCCAAAGAAATCAATTTTTGCAGTCCATGAAGGTAAAATTTTAGGATACCAAGTGTCAAAAGAAGGTATAATTGTAGATCCTAAAAGGATCCATGCAATTCTGGAATTATCATTGCCAAAACATAAAAAGGGATTACAGATTTTCATTGGAAGGATAAATTTTGTAAGACACTTCATTCTTGACATTGCCAATTTATTGAAGCCTTTGACTGCAATGCTGAAGAAAAATATGCCTTTTAGCTAGACTGATAAGGGAAAGAGGAGTTTTGAATAGATTAAACAAGCCCTGTCATCAGCCACTACATTAACTAATCCTAATTTTTCTAAGGATTTTATTTTATATGCTTATGGTGGTTATGATGCAGTTTCAACAATGCTGGTACAAAAAATGAAGACAGACAGGAGCAACCAATTGTATTTTTTAGCAAAGGATTGGATGACTATGAGAAAAGGTATAATTTTGTTGAAAAACATGTACTTATTGTTATTAAAGCTTTAAAGAAGTTTAAACACTTGGTTGGTAAGAATAAGATTCATTTGATGGTTGCACATCCTAGTATTAAGGAGTTCCTATTAAATAAAGATGTAAATGAGAAAAGGGCAGGATGGATCACCAAAGTTATGGAGTATGATGTGCATATCCATGTAACCAAGCTAGTTAGAGGCAAAGGTTTGTGTGCCCAAATGGAAGAAGAAGAAGTTTAAGCCATTGAAGAGGCTACCTTGTTCCAAGGTAATTCTATACTTATTAATGATTCAACTTGGTTGTCAGATATGACCAAATTTCTACAAATTGGACAATGTCCAATTGATCTTGAAAAAGATAAAAGGAGGTATTTCAAATTACAAACAATTCCTTATGTCCTGATTGATGGTATTATTTATAGGAAAGATTATTCTGGAATGTTATTAAAATGCATTGATTTTGCTGATCAAAGCAAAGTTTTATCTAAATTTCAATATGGATAATGTGGAGCACATTTCAGTCCTAAGACTACAACTTGGAAAATACTAAGAGCTAGTTATTATCGGCCAAATTTGTTTAAGGATGCCCATTCTTTGGCAAGAAAATGTCAAAAGTGTGCTCTGTTTGCAGGAAAGAAAAGGCTGGCAACATTTCCATTAAAACCAATCATTGTGGATCAACCATTTAACAAATGGGGAGTGGACTTTATAGGTCCAATTAATCCTAATTCTAGTGCAGTTCATAAATGGATCTTGACTACAATAGACTATTTTACAAGATGGACTGAGGCCATTGCATTGAAGGAGTCAACTAGATCTATTGTACTCAAGTTTAATGATGATATTATAACAAGGTTTGGTGTTCCTCAATCAATCATTTCAGATAATACTTTATCTTTTTTTGGTTTAGCAATAACATAATGGGTTGTTAAGAATGGCATTTATCTGAATGCATCTTCTAACTATTACCCTTAGGGTAATGGACTTGTAGAGTCTACTAACAAAAACTTGATTAGGATTATTAAAAAGACTTTGAAGGAGAACAAGAGAGATTGGCACTCAAAATTAAAGGCAGTCTTGTGGCTAGATAGAATCACACCAAAGTAGATTACTAGGAGTTCACCCTATGTTTTGGTTTATGGTAAAGAGGCAAGATTGCCAATTTCAACTGAGTTTCCAACTTTTCAACTAGCTGATCAAATGTTGCTATTTGAAGAGGAAGATCCTCTTAAGTTGAGGTATGCTAAATTATTACAGCTTGAAGAAGAAAGAAAAAGAGCCTTGAAGAATATGGAGATGAGGTAGAATCAAACTAAAAGCTATTTTGATAAGAGAGCTACACCCAGGGATTTCAAGAAGGGTTATTTAGTACTTAAGTGGGATGTACTAAAGAGCAGACCAAGGTAGCATGACAAATTTGACAATTTTTGGTCAGGCCCATTTTTCATTTCAAAATGTAAAGAAAACAATGCCTTCCAGCTATCTACAATAGATGGAGAGATCTTGCAGATTCTAGGTAATGGGATCCACCTCAAGATTTTCTTTGAGGGTTAGTTTCAGTTTAGTTTGATTTCATTAAGTGATGTCCAAGCACTAGGTTTTTAGGTTGCATGAGTCTTAGTTTAGATGCATTTTCATTTCAATAAAGGTTGCATTCATGAGTTCTAGTTTTCTAACACCATTTCCCAATGATAAGGTTTTTAGCTCATGTCTAGCAGGCAGACATCGAGCAGAAGTTGCCAAAATTGTTACCCAAAATTACAACATACAGAACAATGAACACAAATAGGAAAATATTGCATTTTAGGAGTCCAATTGACATTATCTTTCATGTGATGTTGATTAAAATTTCATTATTGCATTCAATACCAATTTTCATTTTGTACTCTAAGTATTGATCACATTTCAAATTTTCAAATTCATAATTGATCATTACATTGTGCATTCAAATTAAATGTAGTATACAAGTGTTCTTTCATATTTCATATTTCATGTCAATAAAAGAGTACAATTTGTAGAATATAAAGCATGATAGAGGTATGAGTAGGGTCCCATGCATTTCCTTTGTCATCTATGTGTTGTTGGCTGGTTGTTTGTCAGGTCCTAGGTCTCAGGTCCATTGTCTAAGTCTTCATTCTAGGAGTCTTTAGGGTTATCCTACATCATGAGAGAGAAAATGTGTTAGATCTAGTTGGATCTAAGCAATGCATGAAATATAAACATCACACAACAATCAATCTTTCAGAGCTGCCTATCTATCTGGTATTCCAATGCAATAAGGAAATGTGCATCCACATAAAATGAAAGGTAGTATTAAAGGGACGTGTTTACATGAAACCTTTTACTATTTATAGTCATTCTTATGCATGTTGTCTTTATTTTTTAAAACTAGATATCTGAATGAAAGAGACTTTGTTCTTATGACTGAGAAACCTTTTTCAGAATCAGTAGGATCTTGTTAGATTAGTGAACACAATAAATTTTTTGGTATTGATTCATAAATGTCACCTTTTTTGGCATTTTCATAAACTGAAGTGTTTATCATGTTCACTAGCCTAACAAAATTTAGTTTGATGTTGTTCCTCAAAGCTTAACAGAATAAAAAAATGCAGTGCTCAAGTTGACTAGTTTTCACATCACAGTCAGAAGAAATGATGCAGTATCAAAGTGTATTAAAGGTGTTACAACATGTGCTTTCAAAAGCAGTGAAATCACAAGTGCAAGATACAAAAGAACAACCAAGCTATAAATGCCAAGATCCAATAGGATAAGTGACTGGTAACAAATAATATTAAAGTTCCTTGTTCATATGATAATGCTCAATCCAAAATACTATAAGGATTGATCATATGCAATGATATTGCTTCTTAAGAATAGAAAGAATGCTACAGAGTTGTGCTTCAAAGTATAATGGAATGTTTACATTGTGTATTTGATGGTTTTCATGATCCTGTGCTCGAACTCCTTTAAATTTCATTTTGGTGTTTTTGAGTGTCATGAGCCCATGCTCGAACCTCTTAAATAATTATAGAACATTCTAAAATTTAGCATTTATTATTTTATGAAAAGATCATAAGCAGTATTCACTGTTTGCATTGTGAAGTAATGAAAAACTAGTCATTCATTGGTTATCAAGTAGGCATCTAAAACTAGTTAAAGATTCATGATTCATCAATAGGGCTGCATGTGCAAGAAAGGCATTTTAAAAAGTGTACATCTTTTATGTTTCTCTTGACATCCAGAATACAGTCATTATTGATAAAATTGCAATATTTCAAGAATGATAATACACTATTGATAACTTTTAAATTCAAGCATCTTCTTGCATTCAAATTTAATGCACATGTTACAATCACAACATAGTATTGCAAATCAAATATGGTGATTGTCAGTTCCTATTTATGATAGTGGTGTGAACCATGATGAAGGCATCAACAATAAATGACTGGTGAAAATGAAAATCAAGGGTACAATCATATTTTTTCAAGCATGGTCACTGTTTGGAGATAGTGAACTCAATAGAACCGACTGAAGGTGGGTTAAAATAAATACTCACATATTAACAAGTCAAGCATGGACAATATCAAGTGTGATAGTGGATTTAACCAAAAAATCCATGAACTTTCAGTTAGAGACATAAATCGAGTTGGTAATCAATATAAGGGACATTGCATTGGAGTGTCTACACACAACTGGTATATACAAAATGGTTCAAATAAAAGATTGATGAGCATCACGAAATTGGGTAAGGAAGGGTGATAGTGTCAAGAAGATTGGTGTGTTCAAAGGCCGAGTTGAAGGTGGGTTTGAGTAATAGATGGCGTATATCAAATAAGAGCAATAGTGATAACTGTAACAAGACAAAAGAAAATTATAACTAGTGTTTATTTATAAGTCACGACAAGACAAAAAATGCCATGTATAAAGCTATAGTATTCAAGCTGAGAACAAGCAGTTGAAAAGAGATTAAATAGAGAAGAAGAAACCCCTATATCTTTGAAGACAAGAAGCTAAGATTTGGCTTCATTAAAGATCAACAAAGAAATGAAAAGAGGAGTAATATACTACACTTATCTTTGAGTTATGTCAAGTTTTGAGCTGATTTCAAAAATGAGTGCCCAGGTTGCGACCACAACCCAAATCATTGATGGAGTCAGAGTCCCAAAGTAGGGTCGAGCCCCAAACTTCTAGTCATAGGTTGAGCCTTAATAGACACAGCCAAGCTTTAATCTTGAGTTCTTGTTCCAAGCCTTAACAAATGCAACTCGAGTTTATTTCAACAATCAAAGCCCAAAATTATGCTAGTGATCTCCAAATCACAAAGAAGAAGAGGGAGAATCAAATCCAAGCATGAGATCTATATTAGAAACTTGTAGTCATAGCTTGAGTTCAACCCAGGATCGAGCTTGAAGCTCGATTTGAAGCTGTGACTAAAAGTTGGGGTCACATCCAAGCATTATTTTACAAGGATATCTCTAGTTAAGCATTTTTCAATACCAACTTCAGCCCGACCTTCAATTTCAAGGTCCACTTAAAGCCAGAAGCCCTCAAACTCATAGGTTACTAGAGAATAAGACCAAGAAGAATGTTACAGTTTTGGCAGAGCTTCACCATAACTTAGAGTTTTTCCCTAATTTTTTGCCAAGAGACAAACACAAGCAAATGAATGCAGAAACCAAGAATGAAACTGAGTTTTGAGAGTTTGGAGTCTGGCTGACAGGAACATTGAATGCCATAACTCCAACAGTCTGCATCATGCCAGAGCTCGGATCCCCAATAGTGCCACCTCACATTAAAGTGATATTATTATCTTGCAATTGCTTAAGTGGTCATGTCAACCCTTTTGTAATTGGCAATAGATTTAAACTTAGGTAGTTTGTCTAAGT